>CM076570.1:1209192220-1209451702 GCA_034641835.2 Pinus albicaulis | reverse complement strand
GGGTATCGTTTTACCAACGAATTGGATCATCCAATTCGTCCCGACAGTTGTAGTCCTCGGATAGAGCTTTCTAATGATGTATCATGTGCGTCAAACGGAGATAGTATGCCAAAGTTACGTCCCTGGGAAGTTGAAACACCAATTTACCCAAACGGGGCCCATAGTTTTGGCGCTTCATCTCCTAGGGTTAGGTTTTGGGATGTTTAGGGTTTTCCATTGTTTCTCAATAATAAATAGGCCCTCGAGCCTCATTGTAACGTAGTTCAGAGGCCTGTAGCCGCCACATCTCTTCTCAGAGATAGCTACCAGTGCCCTAGCTAGTTTTATTTCCATTCTGTCTGTAAGCAAATTTCAGTTCTTTGATATTAATGAAATGAAGTGTTAATTCCGCTGCATATCTGTATTTATGGTTATATGTTTATTATGTTGCGTTCCTACATAAATCTGGATCATCATGGCCTCATATAACTTCTATCAGCCAATGAAATCATGTCACGTGTCTTCTTTCAAGTTGTCCACGCTCTCTACTCATATGGTGGAAGAGGGGTCTTGGGCCTTAGTTTGTTGATGAATTTATTTAATAGTTTTTTAGGGTCGCTTTTGGAACCATGTCTTCCTAACTCCCTATATTCAAATATTTCGAGATAATGTTTGAAGTTAGGTCCTCCGTTAATGTGCCTTTCATTAGCCCATTACTCTTCTGCTACACCTATTGGATGCCATGTTCTCTCGTCTCCCCGTCATTGGAACTTTAAACCTCCACTACCTTTGGTTATTCTAGGGTCATACCTTATGAGGTGACTTGTTACATATGGGCCTGCCTTGCTTCCATTACACTCTTATGTAATTGGACCACCACACTGCCTATTTGCTACACCTCATATGGGATCCCCTATCCCCCAATGTTTGGCTTTGTGCTCCCTCGGGATATTTTGGGAATAAATTTGTGGGTGAGCTATCTGGTGGGGCATCCATGTACCAA
Source organism: Pinus albicaulis (assembly GCA_034641835.2). Taxonomy (NCBI): domain Eukaryota; kingdom Viridiplantae; phylum Streptophyta; class Pinopsida; order Pinales; family Pinaceae; genus Pinus; species Pinus albicaulis. The sequence goes on along the minus strand of CM076570.1, from coordinate 1,209,450,720 downwards.
TCATAACTCGTTCTTCCTGTTGGCATCCTTTTCCACATTCACCCAGTGCCTTGTTTCCGTTGAGCTTCACCTTGTGCCCGCCTCTATAAATTACAGGGAACATCTGTCGGGGTTACATGTCCTAGGTGGAGACCTATGCTTCTAAATTGTAACAAACTTAAGAGACGATGGGGTGATGTTTCAAGTGTGCAACCCTCGTGGGATTTTTATTGGTCCACACAGTCCATGTGTATACTTACATGTCTACCAATTGTACGCTAACTATGTTGAAGGGCCATTGACCTTGACCAACCTTGACTTTTGCCTCTATAAATTTGACCATCAATAACTTTTTATTGTCATATCCGCGCCTATAAGTGAAAAGTATGTAAATTTTGTATTAAAGACAAAATCCCATATTGTAATAGGCAGAGTCTGTAACGAGCCAGGAAGCCTTCGACTTCTGAAGAGTGTTAGCTTCTGCTTTCCCATTTCTGTCTGGTTGATAAATGCTCATACAGTTAATTTTTTTATTGATAATGTACGTGATGTAATATGTGTTATCATTCAATAAAATTGTGCCTTATCATCTTGTGTGTTGTCTCTATTATTTGAGTAAGAATTATGAGCCATATTAACTATCAATATAGCAAGCGAGATGTGGTCAGTAGTGTGAAGATGTAATATAAGAGATTGTTGCAGCAAAGTTTGTTGGTGGACCATGTTTCTGGAGAATTGAAGCCAAATTATGGTGTTGTAACTCCAAAGGAGTCCCATCTATTAGGTGCATAGTATTTTACCTCCACATATTTCTTTTCCTTACCTTCTTGCACAATACTGAGTAGTGAATTGCAGTAAGAAATGACCTCAGGTAGTTTTGATTTCTCTGTTGATATGAAATCCCCAAGGAAAATTAATTGGATTGGAATGATATTAAACAAGTCACAGTCTGAACCCTTGTATGATACCAGGGTGGTGGTCCAGTAATTTACCCAAAATCCTAATTGGAAGCTTCCTTATATATCTCTTAGTAAGATCTATGACCTTCCAATGTTTACGTTTCATGAAGCCAATCTTATTAGATATTCCTTTGTAAATGTACCTATCAATATTACCTAGCCTATGTATCAGATACCTCTCATAAAACAAGAAGATGTCCAATGGGCGCTAGAACAAGATTATAGGTATGTGCATCCTAGACTAATATAATTTTGTGTTAATCCTCTTGTGAGACCTAGTTTGAATGTGCCTTTCTTAGCTTGTATAATTGACTCATGCCATAATAAATTCACTGATGCTCTACTAGGTGGTTTTGATGCCCCTTTGCACAATGGTCCAGTTTGGTCATCTATCATCCCATGATACCAAATTTCATTAACTAACCCCCATAATAATTAACTGCTTCAAGCCTACATCCATTTTTATGGCTTTCATATGTCTGGGGAGTCTAATATTTCCTAGTTACATTCCATTGTTTGTTTAATATTTGTCTCCACAACTCTCTTAGCTCTCAATCCTGAACTTAATCATAGAGAAACAACAAAAGGAGTGGTGGTTGGACTTGGTAATGTCACTCCTATCATAATAGGGTTTTCCCAATTAACAATTCATGAATATTAGATTGCAGAATACCATCCATTGTCTCAAAGGTATTTTATAACTCCAGAACCTAAAATATTTCCTATTTCTGAGTCAAGTAGAGGGTCAGTCATTAGAAAAAGGAATGACACTGCAGTACCCAAAATCCCTTTTAGAAGTCACTCTCTCAGAAGCCATGATACTTCAGACCTCAGTAGGCATTTGGAAAAACAAAAGTATGGATCCTACTCTCAATGCAAATTTTGTATTGCCTCTAGAAGTCCAAGTTATATAAAAAAATTCAAGTCTTTCACAAACCTCAGTCTATCTTGAAAGAGGATCATTTAGGCCAACATGCAGAATTCCAGGAATATCTACGTATTGCCTCTCTGAGAGACATTAAGTTCATGAGATACACACTACCTAGAGAAAATGCAGGGGGTGATCTGGAGAAGCATATACTCCCAAAAATGATACTTGCTCCTAGAAATTTTGTACAAAGATTTCAAGATGGGAATATTGTAGCTGATGTGGATTTCCTACAATATAGGAAATTGCTGAATGAGAAGCCCCAAGAAATTATAAGGCTTCAGAACTATAACAATTATCAAATAACATGTGTAGCACATAATTTAGATGACCTATCACAAGAAGTGATTAAATTACAATCCCATGTGTCAGGACTCCATTCTAGTTTAGATGATTTGAGTCTAAAATATTTTGAGGATTTTGATAAGTTAAAATATGTAAATATGAAGCTAGAGAACATAATGGAGGTAGTAGTAGATTTAAAGCTGAGTCTGGAAAAATAAATTCTGATTTAGAAGAAACACTTACTGCAACAAAGTTTTATAGCCATACATTCCTGCTAGAAGAAACAAATCCGGAGGAGAAAAATACTCCACTACTACTCAAACAATTATCTGTACATAATCCCAATATTTTTCAATTTTAAATTGCTATTTCATTTTCTATAGAAAAATTGGCTCTAGTTTAATCACAGATCCTAGTATTTTATTTTCCACCATAGAGTAGAGTAGAAATAAAAATGGTAAAAGAAGAAGGAGAGGGATCCAGAAAAGACCCAGGAGTGCAGATAGTGATAGACCAAACCGACCTTTTGAATCTGCATGGGAAACATGATGTAATGCCAAGTATGGTTTTCCTGGAAAAACTCCATATGATCCTTTAAACACTAATGAGTTCCCTACTCTTAGCCCATCTAACATCGATTAAGCTCCAATGAAAATTATGAACAAAAAATATAAAAATTAAATCCTCACTGAAATCCATACTTAGAGTGCATGGTAAAGCACTCAGAAGTCCATTCACAGAAACAAAGTCTCCTGGTCAGAATTAGCTTTAAGGATAACTTAGGGTTTCCAAGGTAACATAGAATTATGGTGGTCTAGAATGAATGAATCTGACTTGAAACTCAATATTATAAATATTGATAAGCTAGTTGTTGAACTTGCCAGGGAAATTATCCATGAGTTTTATGGAGAAATTAAGGTTAATGTCCATCATTATGCAGATATGTTCATGAACCAAATGCTTTGTGATATAAAACAACTTCTTTATTTTTTCTACACAATATAGGATCTTCTTTATAAGGAAAGAGATCCACAAAATATAGATTATTTGAGAAAATATTTGTCTGCAATGCCTGGAAGAATCCGAGATCTTGTCAGGGTTAGGTTTGAAGCTAAAAATATAGATATTTAAAATCTTTCTCTTGTAGGACTCCATGAACAAATTTACTCTACAAAAAGCATGCCTTCGAATAAAGATATCCAAATAAGTAAAGAAACAACTTGGTTTCAATGCAAGTGTCCATGATATCTATGCCAAAACTTATCACTTTGGTTGCAAAAGAAAAAATACGAATACTAGCAAAGGACAATGTGGAAGTGATTGCCAATGTAAAAAATGCACGAAGAAAAGCCAGGCTAGAATGTCTTACCCTAGAAGACAATGGTTTCAAAGACCAAGAAAGGATACTTCAAGGGAAGGAAAGAAGGCGCCCAAAGAGCACAATCAAGAACCTGTTCCATTTGCAAGAAGTTGGGTCATTGGGCTAGAAAATGTCTTTTGAAGGGTAAAAATTGTTTCTAAAATAATTTATTTGGCATTTTTTCTAATATTCATGATCCGGCTCAATGGGAGCAAGTAGATCAGCCCCCACAAACTAAATAATATGTTTCAATCACAGATTCAAATGCATCAAACCCACCATATCCACATCCTGAAGAGTCATCCTTCTCTAAATCCACCTTAGATCTTGACGTCATTTTAGATGTCAAGATTTTTCATTTAGAAAATCGTACAGACCTATGCTCTAAAATTTCATCTTTATAGTCTTGTATTTCTTCCCTCACACCGGGAGATTTTTTCATCTGAAAATCTCTCGTAGAACGCCCCTCAAACCTCCAGTGTCAACTTGCCAAAATCTCATAGCCAAGCATGGTGAATCTTGGTGCCTATTATCCAAGTGACACTCCTACCACATCTGCATAAATTTCCAATATGCCCTCATCTATCATTCCACCGAGGAAGCAATTTCCCTACAAATATACCATAATAAAAGAATAAGTAAGCTTTATTCATCATACTAAATCCTACAAGTTTAAGAAATCAATTCCCATCATTGAGAATCTCTTAGATGAAGAAGAATAAACAGACCAGGTCAACAAAATACAAGAAGAAATATTGCAATTAGAAACCACCATTGAAGAAAAAAGAGGCTTGGTTAAATAAATTATAACCAGTATGAGAGTTGACAAGAAGGAATTGGCTAAAAAAAAAACTTGAAGAACTAAAAGATTCAATGATGATAGAATAATTTGAAGATGTTCTCAAAGAAGAAGATCATGACTGGGAGCAACAAGGATTACAATGCATAAAAACATATCACCATTGAGAACCAGGTACATGTATTCTCTAGATGAAGTGATTTGAAGATAGGATTGTTATTAGAATAAATATCAAGGTTAGTGGTTATAAATAATATTCTCTAGATGCACAACTAGACACAGGAGCTATGAATTCTTGTGCAAAGCTTAGTATCATTCCTGAATATAATTGGAAACCCACAAGCTTGCAGTTCAGAGTCGTAAATAAGACATTAATGGATATTATAACTATGGCTCCGAATTTCCAAATTATTCTTAATGGAATTCCTACTTTTGTAAATTTGTACAGTTTAGATATAGAAAGTGATATTTTGTTGGGTCAAGATTGTGTAAGAATACATCTTCCTCTTATTGTAGAAGCAACCACATTTTCCTCAACATCCAAGAAAGAACTATAAAAATTCCAAGTAAATTCATCTGTGTAAATAGAATTGTAGACTCCGTCCCAGATGTAGCAAAGATCAACAATGTAATCAGAAATGTTGAAATCCAAGGGCTAGAATACATCAGAGAAATAAAAGAAAAAATTAAAGAAGAATGTGCAACATATGCACCCAATGCATTTTGGAAAAGGGGACAGTACTTTGTGTATCTTCCCTACAAAGAAAATTAATCTAGAACACCTCAGGAGTCATCAACAAACTAGATGTACCCACCAGAGCTCGAACTCTATAAAAAAGAGATTGTTGAACTATTAGAATGAAAGTTGATTGAACCAAGAAAAAGCCCTTGGGCTTGCCCAACATTTTATGTCAATAATCATTCAAAACAAAATAGAGGTAAACCTCATATGGTGATCAATTATATATCATTAAATGATTCCTTGCTTCCTATCAGGTATCCATTGCCATCTAAAGTAGCTTTATTTCAGAAAATCAACAATAACAATGTGTTCAGAAAATTTGACCTTAAGAGTGGATTCTGGCATATAGGGATCAAACCATATGACAGATAAAATATTGGTGTTATAAAACTAGCTCATAAAACCAAAGAAAAGAGAGATCCAAGCCTTAGAATTACCACTTCGAGGGGGAAACCTCCTTTACATTACATAAATGAAAAATTCTTGGATGATACAAATGAAAAAACCTCCTTTCTGTATATAGGAGTCCATGGGGTCACAATATAATCCTAGCCGACCTAACAATAATAATGTAAGGGCACAACAATAAAAATAGTGGGCTTTCATGGGGCAAAATAATAGCAATATGGGGACTACAGGGGTACAAAAATAACAATAAGGGGGCTACACTAACAAAAATAAGGGACTAAAATAGTAATTTAGGGACCTAACATGCCCCTCTCCTTGAAAAAAGTGTTGTTCTCAACTCTTGATTATTTATGGATGCTTCTGTATAACATTATCATCCTATCATGTTGAATATTCAATAGGTAAGTTTTTCCACTTGCTGGGATAATTTGAAATTGATCAATTTCGTAGTTGTCAAGTTATTGTTTCTGTGAATGCTTCAGGTTATAATATGATTTTTCCTTCTTCGTCGAGTTCTAGCATTATTGTTTGAACTAGGAGTTTTTTACCTATAACATTATTTAAGCATGCAACATGGAAAACTGTGTGCACTCGGGAAGATGCAGGGAGCTCCAAGTTGTATTCCATAGTAGCAATCTTTTGCAGCACCTTGTAAGGACCAAAGTACTTTAGCGATAATTTATTATACTTCTTAGCTTGCTTTAGGGACATTGGTTTGTATGGTTGTATCCATAAAAATACCCAATCACATACATCAAAAATTCTTTAGTTGCGATGTTGATTTTCCTGTTGTTTCATTCGATTCTGCACCAAATTTAGGTTATCCTTTAAGAGTTGGATAATTTTTTGTTGATGATATATGTGGTCTTCCAATGCTTAATCATCCATATTATATTTCATTTTATCCTTCAAACGATCCACCTTAGCCTGTATTTCTTATTTTAAAGCATCTAAGTCATATTTGGTTGTTGTTGGCTTGAGGGTCCTAACCCAGGTTCAAAGTTAGCGCATAACCAACAAAACCCTCTTACTACTAGCCCTTTCGGCAATGACCTATTACACATGCCAAAGTCTCACCTGAAGAAATATGCGGGGGTGCTGGAACTACGTTTCCACTCCATGAGAGAGAATTAAATGAAGTAGGCACATTCATATTAGATTTAACACACAGACTGACTTGTGCACCAAAAACCCTACCCGGAAACCCTAGGTTAATTATCACAGGTTAATCTTGCGTGTGTGCAGACAGAAGATCCACAATTCCTTTAATAGTTCTAACAATGTGATATTCAACCCTTACATAACTAGATCTATGTAATTAACATTCATGATCTATGCAATTAACATTTAGGTCAATAGTGAAATACATATGCAACTGATCCAATCACAGATAATATGACTCATAAGCATGAATAGAAATCATGTGCCGAAACAAAGAAGAGAAAAAGATTACAAATGAATTTAGTCCTCAGAGTTACCCAAACAGTTCTTTTTTCATCAACAGTTCGCAAAAACCCTTACAACCCTTCAAACATACCTGTGCACACAGCCAAAAGGGTCCGCACACAGCCGAACTAAGGTCTCCACGCACACAGCCAGAAAGAGCCTTTTAGACACTAACGCTTACATAGATTCACTTCAGAGCTCAATAATTCATCAAACATACATCATAACTTATAAAAAAATGGTCTTCTCTAACTCGATGTAGACTTCTACTTATACCTTAGCCTACGCTCATCCTAAGGTTTGCAAACCGTGACTTGAGACTCCTAGATTTACCATTTATCCCATTACAACTCATGAAGGGACTTTGACCCACCCCAAAGCCCCTTGAATGTTCATTTCTTAGCATGCACCACTCAAAACTACAAAAACTACTCTTATTTACTCCAAAAGTGTTGTCCTAAGGGACCCTGGTCCAACGACCCCCCAACATAATCTTGTGACTTGTCCTGAGTCACAGAGGTACAAGGGTCTTCATCTTCATCTTTAACTCCTCGATATTGGTAGTGAAGGGCACAAGGATACCCATGATGTGATTAGAAACACTCTGAGATGTATCCACTAGCTTTTGAGAGGTAAGCCCCTTTACTGTGAGAATAATACTCTGGTAAGTCTGGCTTAGGTTCTTGAAAAAAGCATCTAAGTCCAGGGATAGCTTCATTGCTTCATCTACCCATAGCTTCATGTGGGTGGTCAAGATGTGTTTCTTCCTCTGCAAGTCTTCAACCTCATCGTGCAACACCTGGCTCATTTGAAATCATGCCATTCTCTTAGTAGGCACAAATGTGGGTAGCACCTCCTAAATCTCATCGAATGCATGCTCTTTGGCACGCAATTCCTACGAGATTTTATTCACCTGTGGGTCAGATTGTACCAAAGTACACAAGCCCATCACTGAGCCCAGGAGTTCAGTACCCTTGGTGACTTTTTCTGCAATTCTTGCTGACGCTTCCTAAACAAAGGCAACACGTCGTAGTTATACTTCTGGTGGAGTTTTTGGTTGGAGCTTCACCTGGAACTTCGCAATATGTTGCTCAAAGTCTGCCTTAACCACTTGCACTTCTGAGTGGGATGCCTTAAAGGCTGCTACTAATCCTTTGATCTTAGATTTGGGTGCATCAGAATTAGGTATGGCAACCTTAGGAAGGTCACCACAAAGTTGATCAATCAATATTTCCAATTATGCCCGTTGTGCCACCACTGCTTGTTGAGTCGTCTAATCCTGCAGAGACTCTTATGTCCGCGCGGAAACCTTCTGCTTCACCTTTGAGAGTTGCTTACACATGCGCGCCTCACGCCATTGCAGCTCATCTGTGATTATTGTTTGTATCACGTGCGGCATCCCGCTGGGAGTCATGGATGGGTCGATCCCAAATTTTGGACATGTTTGGACTTGTGCGCACAAGGATGGTTGTTCCATTGTAACCGCAGCTAAGGAATGGGCAGATCCAACTATCTGTTGTTCTGATGATCATGATGGTGCTCATGCTCGCTTGATCCAGCCTCGCCTAAGTCATGCTTGCTTGAATGCTGTTGGTTTTTAGCTGAAGGACTTGCAGCCCAGTCTACAGTGACTCTACTATAGATCTGTATTGCTCCTCAAGCACATTCCACCATTCCTCGAAGGCAGATGCAACCACCTTTTCGATTTTGTACAATCATCGTCTGTGAGGGTGACTTCCTCCGTGCCTCCTGTCTTTGATACTTTTCACTTCTTGTGCGTGCCCTTGGGGGTTTCAATCCCATGCTTGGTACCTTTGGGGGACTCAACTCTGGTACCATATTGACCATCTGTGCCACCGAGATGAATATCCTGCTCCAGCTCAACTTCCTTCTCCGCTTCTTTCTCAACTTATTTCTCTTTGTCCTTATTAGAAGCCTTCTCTAATTCTTTCTCCTTAGTGGCGCATGTTGTCTCTTTGTCAGATGTTGAGGCTATGGTAGGCTAGGTGGAGCCTAACCCAGTCTTCCATGCATCGGGCCAAGTCGCAATGACCTTGTCGATTTAAGCTTCTGTCACCATATAAGGGAGGTTGTACCATACTGGATCTTTGGATGACCAGATCTACACATTATGCATTGACACTTTGAAGTCCGCAATGGCTTTGTATTTGTTGTGCATAGTTGGGGATAACCGGGGCCGCGAGTGAATGGATGTGGCTAATGCACCTTTAAATAAGACCCAAAAGATCTTATTCTCTGTTGAGTCCTAATTTTGCCTAATTTTGACACCTTTATTAGACTTTAACTCTCCCATTTCGAACTCTCCTTGACCCCTAATATAATTATTTCGGTTATATAATATAGGTTTTTGGACAAAAGGGTGATATACACTTGAGGTATGCAAATTAACTTAAAAAAGTATCATTTTACGTTAATATTAAGTATTCCTTAAGCTAGTTGTTTCCTTATTGAATTATCATGCCAACTGATCTAGAAATAGTATGCATATTTGATTTGATTTGAAACAGCTCTAAAATTTCCTTAAGACAGCTCGTGTGGTCGCATTTCCTATAGATGCTCCAGAATTCCTATAGATGCGGATTTCCTACAACTGCCCAGATTTCCTACAATAGAATTAGCAGTTAGCTGTGTTCCACTCACTTCCAAATCAAATGAGAACATGGGTTTTGTGGGGGATTTGTCATACATGGTTGCTTTCCTATTGGATGTTTCATATCCACCTCCGAAACCACCCAGATCCGTAGACCTCTTCTCATTGGCTGCATGAGGAGAAACGCTAGCCATGTAACAAAATTTGTCTAATCCATGCTTTCAGTCATGGATTAGACTCAACAGAGCTAATTTCGATATTTTTTACCTGTATTGATAGCTAATAGTTGAGATTAGTTGTTTTCCTCATTTGAGACAAATATGGGTTTTCGAACTTGTATAAATTCGACTATGTTTCATATTGTAAGGGGATGGGTTGGGTTTTGCTGATAGCATATATCAGATTGTACTCGGCTGTAATATCTTCAAGTTAATATAATATTTGATGTGTTTTCAATTCTACTGAGAAAACCTATTTAATATTGAAGGTGTTGTGAGTGAGGGAGGGCCATATTTTCTCACAACTCCCTTAGTTGTAGTGTGTGTGCATTTTAATTTTTGTTATGCAGTAATAATTCATTTACACAGCTAGTGTACTCTTTCTGAAGTTTCAGTAGCAGTTATCAATTGATTGAATGATTAAGTTTTTTTTGTTAATGTTTGGATTTCATTTAATCAAGTTCGATTTACATTGTCAATTTGATTTCTTTCTTGTTGTAAATTTGATCTCTTATATTTTCTGATCACATCATCAATACAAAGAATTTTAGAGGGATGTTTAAATCCACTCCGTAGCCTTTGCTGCCAAATGTTGATGCAGAAAAGAGGCATTAGTTCCATGTGTGATTGATTGGTTTGATTAGTAAGCACTTGAAGTATTAAGCTTGCATATATTTTGTACAACATCTCACAATCTCACCTGCCCTGGGTTGATAATTTATGTTGACAAATTATAAGTCTATAATTTGACCCAAAATTTTTGCGTTGTTGCTGGGGAGGTGCTAAGGGATGATATTGAAAGTGTTTTAATGATTTTTTTTTTTTAGATTTTGCAGGACTGCGAGATTCGAAGTGGTAAGACGTAGGGTAAGGCCTACGCACCTGAAAAGGTCAGAATTTCACCAAATCCATGTCCTGCTTGTTTGATAAGTAGAATTTTTAAATTTGTTTGTATAATAGATGAATAGGGTCCAATATTTCCAAATTTTTTACGTGGTGGTGTTAGCACCACTTCATTAACTAATACACTAGAAATAACAAGGAAGTCTTCAAGAAAGAAGGCAACAAAAGAAGGAGAATCTAAACAGGAGGTTTGTAGTCCTGAAAAGATCTTGGTCGTTGATCCTAAACAAGTTAATACTCCTACAGTAGAATCTTCTGTTGCGAAATCCTCTATTTCTTTCCATTTAGAACCTCCTCTCGTAAGGAAGTCAACATCGTTTCTCAGTGGTTGGTCTGAAGAGGAATTCCTCATCAATCCTATTCAAGAACCAGAGTTCCAAACCATTGATTCTAAAGAATCTATATTTTACAGAGGTATTTCTCTCTCTTGGTTCGATATGGCTCATGAAGAGGGTGTTGGTAATATAGATGGAAAATACACTAAGAAAGAAGAGGAAATGGTCACATTTGAATTCCCTATCAGGGAGACTGGTGGAGCTACTCAGATGAAAAACATTCCTCTCTCAGCCTTGCCTAATTTCGTGGTGCCTCTAGTGAATATCCTGATTCCTTATTATTTGGATTCAATGTGTTATGTAGAAGCTATGACTATTCTTCTAATGCTCAAAAGCTGAAATTGTCTCCTGCTACACTGAAAGATGCAGGTCTTAGGTGGTTTATGGGTTTGGATCCAAACTCCATTTCAACTTGGGATGAAATGAAGAAGGTATTCTTGAAGAAATACCAAGATTATTGTAAAACTAGAGACCTCAGAGAAGAGATTTTTTTCATGAATCAGAAGGAAGGGGAGAGTTTGGAGGACTTGGTGGAAATATTTAAATATAATCTACAGAGATCCAAGATGAATCCACTGAGCAAAGAAACCAAAAGGATAATTTTTCTCAAGGAAATCAGACTGGAATTTCTAGATATTTTGAACTTAATGGGAGCAGGTGTTGTATCAAAGTTGAGCTATGATGATGTGTGTGAGTTGTGTAGAAGATATTCAAGAGGAAATTCCAAGGTTGGAGGTGGGTCAGGAGACACTTCTTCCAAGAGTGTCAAATTAATTGTTGGAACTAGAGTAACTAGAGCTAAAATGGGTAATTTATTTGAAAATTTTAAGACTGGTATTCTTAGCACTTAATATTCAAAATTGGATATTTTGCAGGCTAACAGGAAGTAGGAGGAATTGGATAAAGCCATGGTTGTGTTCTACTCCAAATTCAGGAAGAAACATGCTCTAAGGTAATGCCCTCTTGACATCATAGAGGTATGATGAATTTGTGAAGCTGAGCATTCCACTGATCAATGTCCTTCTCTTCCTGAAATTAAAGTGTCATATATAGCAGATCAAGGAGTTGTCACTGCACTTTATGCAATGGTACCTCAAAGACCATGGAAGCCACGTCCCACAAGTATGTCATAGTCACATTTTCAATTTCTTTATGCTCAGAATCAGATGTGGAATTTTCCGATGCCTTGGTAGCCCTAGCCTCCTCAACAACCTTGGCAGGGGAACTTTTCTCACCCTACTGCACAGAATTTTCCAACTCAAAGTTTTTATCCTTCGTAGCCCACACCAGAAAAAATTGTACAACCACAACAATAGCTTCAGTTTCCTGCCCCACCAAATCAACCTCGTTCTGCACAACTCACTGCTCAGCGAGTGTCTAAACCCAACAATAAAACCATCCAAGCTACTCACAATATTGGATTGGTAACTTATCCCACTTTTCCTACCTACTGTATTGCACCACAACCACTATAGGAAATTTTTGTTCCTGTGTTATAGGAAATTCCTGTGTTGCTGCTAGAAATTAAACTTAGATCGAGAAAAGTGGTGACTCAGCCCAAAAGAATTGAAGAGATTGTAGATGAAGATACTTTGGAAATGCCTGAAGTTGAAACCACACTTGAACCAGTAGAATAACCTACTTTAAGACTGCAAGAACCTTCCCGATCCCATATGGTCCAACCTCCTTTTCTAGAGAGGTTGGAAAGGATATTAAAACATCTCGAGTTTGATCTTGTGTATGAACTAAGAAATGTGTGCATTGATATCCCATTACTGCAAGAAATTAAGGATATATAGATTTATGCCAAAACAATGAGGATGTTATGTACCAAGAAAATAGGAAGACAAAAGAGAGAACACTGCACAATTCTAGTATGTGGAAAGCTTGCAAGTTTAATGTCCAGTGTATTTTTTACTAAAAAATATTTAGACACCGAAATCCCTGTGGTTACCACCTTTATCAATGGGTATCCCATAAAGAACACTTTAATTGATTTAGGTGCAACCACTAATGTGATGAATATGGAGAATTTATCTCATATAGGATCCTTTGACTTATTACCTACTCCTACCATGTCATAATTAGAAGATAGGTCTAAGGTAAAGCCAGAGGGGGTATTAGAAGACATTTTCATCTAATTAGATTCTTGGAAGTACCCTGCAGACTTTTATGTTCTTCAACCTAAAACCAGCTTGGGAGGGCATCCTTTGACCTTGGGGAGGCCGTGGTTAGCCACGATAGATTCCTACATAGGGTGTAGGTCTAGAAACATGACCATCACTCATGGAGCTAAAACAAAGCACATTAATTTGTATGCCCTTGCTAAACCCCTCTTGAGATCAGAAATTCCAGATTGGGTTGAAGAGGAGGAGCATGATTCATAATGTACCGAACCAGTTTTAACAATAGATCAAGCCATGAGTCTTAAGGAAAATTTAGAAGAAAATATGATATATTGTTGTATTTATAATCCTGATTTTCCACAACATTAAGAATGGAAGTCTAGTCATAATTTAGATATCATTACTAATATGCAAGATTTTTATGAACACAGTACAACAATTGAACTACATGCATCCCTCTTATCTACATTCCTTGTATATTCCATGACTAAATGGGGCGGTAAGGTAGTTGAAATTTTTCCTGAAAAATATTTAAACATTAATTCTACCTTAGCTCCTGAACAAGAAAAATAGTTAATTCAAACATTGAAAAAAATTTCGGATACATTTTCATGGGAATATATAGACATGAGGGGCATTCACCCAAATACATGCATTCATCATATTTATATACAAGAAAATTCTAGGCCCGTGATAGATCAACACAGAAGGATGAACCCTGCCTTAAGGGAAATTGTAAAAGATGAATTTGAGAAATTGTTAAATGTAGGGTTCATATATCCTATCTCAAATAGCCAGTGGGTATATCCACTGGTTATTGTCCCAAAAAAGAATGGTAAATGGCGAGTTTGTGTAGATTACATGGAACTAAACAAATCCACATTAAAAAATCCTTTCCCTTACCTTGTATAGACCAAGTACTGGACACTTCAGCAGGGAAAAAGTATTTTTCCTTCCTAGATGGGTTCAACGGATACAATAAAATTAGGATAGATCTAGAGGACTAGGTGAAGACAAAATTTACATGTCCCTAGGGTACCTATGAATATAAGGTATTACGATTTTGTTTATGCAATGCACCAACTACATTCCAGTGGGCGATCCTTGGTATTTTCTCTGACCTTTTGCATGATTGTGTGCAAGTTTATATGGATGATTTTACAGTAATTGGTGATAATTTTGAAGAGGCTTTACATAATATTGAGAAAATTTTGTAGATATGTAGAGAAACTAATCTTTCATTGAGTAATGGAATTTTTTTTATGTTTAATATGACTAAAGGTATTGCTTTGGGTCATCAAGTTTCTGCTGCAGGAATTAAAGTCAACCCGACAAAGATTGAAGTTATTGTAAAGCTGCCCCAAAAACCAATCAAAAGGGAGTTTGAATTTTTCTTGGACATGCAGACTACTACACAAGGTTTGTTGAAAATTTTACAAAGGTAGCCTCTCCATTGTTCAAATTATTGACTAAAGAATCTGAATTTCATGGGAATGATGAGTGTCAAGCTAAAATTGTGTTGTACTATACAACAACCCCCATTTATTTTAATAAATGGCGACCCTTTAAAAAATAAATAGAAATTTATGAGCATGATTTCAACTTAGCTTAAGTCTAAAAAAATTTAGGAAATAAAGATTTTTCCCTTTTCTCTTTGATTCCAAAAGCGCTCATCACAAATTGTATAACTTACAAGATGAAGAAGTTAAAACATATATAAGTATTGTGAATTGAGATATGTGATTCAACCTTTTCGGAGTTATATAAAATCCCCGTTGCAAATGCTTTAAAAATCCCTTTAAAAGGAAATCGCATCGCGCCTTTTAAAATGAACAAGCTTATAACAATTCGGTAAATATTGCAATGAGTCAGACCCAATGAAACAATAAAGTAAAAATTATAAATATCTAAAGGTCCGATAAAACGCAACAATGTGAGTCTTTAGCGCATTTTGCGTTTCACAACAGAAACCAAATGGAAAGTTTTATTACTGCAAAAAATCGCGATGTGCGATTTGTGAAGATCACATTTCGCAAGATTCATTAGCAGCAAAAAAGATAACTATTGGTAACTGTTTAAAGTTGAGATGTGAAATATTAACACTTATTACTCAAGTGCGTGAAATGATTCATATATAATCAACCTATTATATGATCTAACGTCTTATATTGATAGATTAGACATATTACGTAAAGGCGTGTAAGAGATTTGATAGAAAGAGTTATGGGTTATTAACAACATTTAATGGGAGTAAGGTTCGAAATATTGATATATACTTCAAGCATGTTTTGAATAATTGGGCGCCGGATTTTGCTTATAATGTTTTAATTCTATCCTTCTCTCCATTCATCTCAGAACCGAGTTTACTCTTTTCACTTGAATTCAGGAAACCGCCTAATGGAGTGAGAATAAACGGAATGAGAAATAAAGGCAAGGAAATTGCCCAAACATCTGCTGCAGAAGACGTAGACATGTCTCAATTGTTCTCAGATAGAACCTGCAACAAGGATTGCAACATTTATTCATGGGAAGCAATGCACCACTTTTCAAGGAAGAACAACCAAGGGTAATAGTTAAAATAGCTACAGCAGACATGACAGTTTCCTCAGACTCATCCTACTTCGACATTGCATGCTTGTTTCTTCACATAATAGCAAAGAGGACAAAGACTTTACCCTAAATAGATATGGTAAAGTGGGTAATTGACTACCTTAACTTAGCTGATAGATCATTCAAGAATTACAAGCTGGAGAATATTAGTTCGTTCATTGTTGGGCCTTGAAATTGTCATTTACTTTCATTACATTTTCACTTACATTTCCATATTATTACCTTCACTCCACCTCCATTTCATTACATTTACCTTACCATTACCACTATTGGGTTACATTTATGTTTTTCCCAACTTTATTAATTCCTAGTATTTTTAGATTAATTTATGGTTAAAAATTAGAAAATAATATGCACATACTTATACCTAACAAGTGGAATGATTTTTTTTCCATGTGTAGGTCAAAAATAAGCTTCCAAAAGACTCTTATGTGGCCTCCTAATGCCAAATTCGAATTTGGATGTAGAAGATCATGGGATCATAAGGATATGTGTCTCATTTCTTATTTGTATTGTAACTCTAAGAAGACATGTGCCTTATCACTTCCTATTTGGATTGTAACTCTAGATATATAGGGAGAGATTCACAGACTCTCATTAATGAGATAGCTTCTCATCTTTTTGTATAAATAGGGGAAGCTTTCTCCTGTCAAATCATGTGTAAAATTGGAGTTATGCTCAAGCTTTGAATACAGACTTAGATTGTGGCACCTTACTCATGAATGTTCCTTCATTTTAATTTGGTTTTTCCTACATATGGAGCATCTCGATTTACCATCTCTCATACTTTTAGATCAACTTCCTAAAATGTGTGAGATTTACTTTCTTTTATAGATTAAAAGTTTATTTGATTTCTTAGTCTTAGTTTTAGAATAAATGTGTAATCATTGTTCTTCTGAAACATTTCGTGAGGATAGATCTTTCTATTTTCGAATTGAACTAAGTTTGAAGCAATAAAAATTCACATTTATATAGTTTCTTTTACTATTTTGTCATTTGCTTTCCTAGATTAGAAATATCAATTAATTGTATCAATGGATGTTCTTAAAGGTCATTTCAAGATGATTATTCTAAACTAAATGATTGAATGTATAAATCATACAGTCATTGAGTCTTTCCTCTGCACATTTTACTTGCTTTCTAGGAACTTAGAAACTAAGGTATAATTGATTTCTTACACAACATCTCAAGAGGTTAATACTTCATATTGAATGTTGGAGTAAATAAAAACATACATTAGTTAACTTTACACAATTTTTACATTTGTTTTAGATTCTCATTTAGTTGCATCACTGATATTCCTAAAGGTCATTCCAAGAAGTTGATTCTATCACATTTCAAGACTGAATGATTGAATTTTTAATTAATGCAATTACTGAGTTTTCTTCTGCATACTTTACTTGATTTTCTAGATAATTAGGTATAGTTAGTTACTTAACATCATCTCAAGAAGGTGATACTTCATATTAACTACTAGAGTAACTAAATATACATTAGTTTATTTTCTTTACATGCTTTGAAATTCTTTCTTAGATTAAAATTTCAATTCCTGCAAGTATGATTACACATTATATTTTCTTTTGAATTTGTTTTATTTATTTTAGTTACTTGATTTCATAGGTTAGTTGAATTTCATTTTCATTATTGATTTCATAAATTAGATAAATTGGTTTTCTTTATTCTGTAGTTAGATTGTTCTAATTTGAAAGATAATTTCTAGCACATACAGTGCACGCATGCTTCATAAGCTTATGAAATCCTTGGGTTGAAAAATTAAATGAAAGGAAATTATTTTTCCCCAACATTCACTACAGAAGATTTATGGAAAATGTACCACTTTCCCATGCCACGGAATAATTATGATAAAGAATTTTTCCAAAACTTTATAAAGAAGAATACAGACCTCATGAAAGTAATAAAGGGATGGAAAGATGACCAAGGTAAGTTGAAGAGGGAAAAACTTGGTATGTACCCGATAACACAGTTACCCTCCCCTTATTGTTATGCTACTGGAATGCTATGTAGGTTGTTTGAAAAATAATATACCACTATATTTTCCATAGACTGGGTCCCTTTAATTGACACAATCATCAATTCTTCTATTATGAATTGCATGAGAATTTTTTCTGATAATTTGGCCATAAATATCATGGATTATAGAAGTAAAAGAAGTGTTTCCTCTAGAACAATACCCCCATTTTACATGAGTGCTTACATTATGGATGAAATTTTCTTTTGTTCAATCTTTCCTATCATGGGATGGAAATGGAGAACCCAAGATCCCACTCCAATCCATATTTACCATAGAGCACTTTGGGAATCAATTTTTCATTTACATTTCTATAAAATTTGCAATGGAGTCATGTTACCCATCCACCAGATAATATTTAATGAAAAATCCCCTAGGATTTCTAAGGCGGCTAGCATAGACATTTTACCAGTTGCTAGATGGTTTGCTAAAGAGAATTTCACTTATATTAGAGTTTTTGGGAGTTATTCTTCTCCCCATTTTTTTCCTTATTATGTTCCTAATAAGCTCCTAGCTAGGTAAATTGCCTACCAACTTCTAGTAAGTGGCATTTCCAAACAAGTCAAAGATGCCAAAAAGGCCATTTGGCCTACTTTCCCTTTATAGTGCGGCACTTTTTCCCTTTTCGACATTGGTCATGCATTCAAGGAGATTTAAAATGTCACTTCATTAAATTTGGCTCTAATTCCAAAGAGGCCATTTGATCCTAATGATGTGGTTAAGAACTTCACCACTGAGCTTAAATAAAAACCTTTCTTGAATGAGAAAGATATGTTAGACGATTTATTTCAAGGCATGGAAAAGTTCACAGATGTATTGAAAAATGCATCCAGTCAGCTCAGTAAAACAGATTTTGAGGCTTTCCAAGTATATAGAAATAAAAGGTTGGAAAAAATCCCTTTGTATTTGTTATTTATTGAAGATGTCAATAGACAAAATCCAAGCATTAGTATGGAAAATTAAGCAAAGGATATGTCTGAAGATGAATCCCTTTATAAATCAAATCACGAGCCAGGGTAATCACAACATAATTCTCAGAATTTGGATCACTTTGACAATGAATCCGAGAGCAGGAATGAGAGCCAAAAGAGAATAATGATAAAGGGATTAAAGGGATTGAGATGCAAATGGAAGGAGAGATTAATGGAGCTGAATAATATTCTCAAGAAGTTCAGGATATCGAGAATACACCTGACCAGACAGTGAAGAAGAATGGATGAAACCATTTCAAATCTTATGAATAAATATGTAGATGTTCTATGGAAAGACCATTTCATTGATCCTACAAAACATTTCACTAAGTTATCACAATACGTAGGAGCTTATGCTACTACTACTATTTACAAAGGCAAAGAGGTACAAATTCTACCAAAGAAAAATGAAGACAAAGTGCAAGAGTTAGTGAGACTGTTAGAACAGGAAACGTTAAACTCAAGTAAGAAGATTGAAATGAAGATGTCTCAATTTCAAAAGGATTTTGAAAGAATGAATTTACAACACCATGTACAGATTACAAATAAAGAAAGATGGCTTGAAGAAGAAATGGACAAATTAAACATCCAGCCTCAAGTAGACTTGTTCATAAAATAAGAACGGGAAATGAACACAAAGCTAAAGAAGCAACAAGAAACCTTTTGTCAACAAGTCTCAATCACCAGCTCTTACTATGATACAAGCAAAAATATAATCCAACAAGTGGCTAACAAAATACTTGGATGCGAAAAAGTTGAAAAGAAAATTAATGAGTTCATTCAGTGGCAAGGGTCTGACTCAAGAAAGAAAGCTGACCTACCTCAAATAGATAAATTTCACAAAGAGATTTTATTTAATGATTGGGAAATATGGCTAAGACAAGCATAAAAGGAAATGACAAAGGTATCAAGGCTAACAAATGAAATTTTTGAATCTCTTAATGAACAACTTTTGAAAGCTAAACTTATTAAAAAATACACAGCTGAAGTGCTCCCAGATCTCAAACCATTAGAAGAAAAATGGAAGGAAACTACAGAGATGTAGGAGGACATAATTAAAAAGATAAATAAGTTTTATCAATAAAATTACTGGGATTTTCTGATCAAACCTTATCATCAGTGCCTAACTCTACAGTCATTAATTGATTCTACAAACAAATTGCAACCGACACTTTCGAATGCAGTGTTTAAAGGCCAGATCAAATCAGGGATTACACAACCAGCTCAGCTAAAGCCAATGATGGACATTTTTCAGCTTCGAGATCAAATGTGCAAAGAGGATCAACCAACATAATCATGTCGTTATTCTATTTCCTAGATTGTAGTTTAAGTTTACTCCTTACGAGGATGGTTGTTTGAAACTTCCTCCATTTTTTATGTAATAATATATTTTAAATATATTGCAGTTTAGTATTTAAACCCTTCTCATGCATTTAGAGAAGGGTCCAAAAATTTGTCAAAAACATTTGCAAAGAATGCACTTCTATAATTTTGTGAATGCCTTGATGAATTAATGGAACGAAATCTGTTATCTTTTGACATTTGAAGCTGTTTAACTGAAGTTGCACTATTGGACTCTTTAAATTGCTAGAAAGTGAAGAGGAGCAGAAAACTACTGGAAATTTGAATGAGCATAACCTTGTATATATAGTACTTCTACATGTTATATTAAGTTTTTCTTTTTAGATTGAAAGTTATATTTTTATCTGAATTATATATTTGAACTGTTATCATTAATGAATGTTAAATGTACTTCTATACTAATATTTGTTTATGATTTCTTATCTTATATATAATCAAACATATAAATACGATATACATTTCACAATTATTTTGATTAAACCATTTTGTTAAAATAATTATCTTTACATAATTTTCATGTCTTTAAAATTTTAAATAATCTTTATTATTAATAGTTCGAAGATATGTTTTTATATCGCATAAAGGAATGAACACCCCGGGTATATAGTAGAATAGATAGTTTAGATAAATGCATATGATAGATTAAATCATTTCCCATTTGGATGTTATATTAAAAAAACACACCCAACATCATCCTTATTGGGAAATTGGTCCCTTTACCCCTAGTCAGAGCCACCACAGCAAATGGAAAAGGAAATTCTCTAAGTTCTGGACTGGGTTGTTTTCCTCCATGTTGTTGCAACAAAATTCTGAGGCCTCAACATTTTGGCACTAGAAGGAGGGCCAATTGTGAATGGCAAGAAGATTTGATCAATCTAAAAGCAAATATAAGAGTCTCTCTCCCTCTAGATCCCCTTCAACTTATAGAATATTAGCTAGATCTAAATCTTTAAGGTCTGAAGTTGAAAATCCCTCTCCTAAGTCTCCTAGTGAAACTCAACCAATATTATCTCCAAATTTTCATCAAAATTCCCTAGAATTTTAGTCTTTGATAGAAAATTTAGAGAGAGTATCTATTTCTGCTAAAAATTATGAAACTTCTCAATCATCTGAGATCAATGTCTCATCTTCTTTACAAGCTAGATGAATATTAACTCGAATAGAAACTCAAAAGACATGAATTACTCCTTTTGCATTTCCTATCGATACTTATCAAAGGAAGACAAAGAAGAATGAATCAGAGTCAACCAACATCGATGTCTTATATAATAATCCACCCCATTCACCTCCATTACCTCCACTTACTTCCACAATTCCATTCCAACAATCAATGTTTAACTAGTTCCAGTACACAAACTACTACTCCTTCAAATAGTTCTAGCACTCAGCCTGCCTCTTCTTCAACTCAAACTCAATCCATCATGTCCACCCAAGGCCCAATGGAAGTCTACGTACCTCAACCAAATGTACAACCATCGAACAATCCAGGTGTTGTACAAATGCCTGCTCCTCTTCATTCTCTTCCAAAATACCTTAAAAGATGGTTACTTAGATTTAATCCTGAGGATGGTTTTCTAACTAAAGTACAAATCCATAATTACACGTTCTCCATCAATTTAAAAGTGGTAACTGAAGAATACTGTGTAGTAAGACTATTTCCATATAATCTCACAGGATCTGCAGGATCCTGGTATTTCTCATTACCTACCCGCTCTATAACTAGCTAGAATATGTTCGAAGAATAATTTCTAGCTAAGTTTGGAGGTGACAGAACCACTACATCTCTCATCAACGATCTATCAAATATAATGGCTAAAACAGGGGAGAAAATAAAAGAATTCAATTCAAAATTTAATAAGTTACTCAGTAAAATTATCACTACATCAGTTCCTGGTGTGGAATTTCAAATTGAGTGGTATATTTCATCTCTCCCATCGAAGATTCCCATTTTTGTTGATAGAGAAAAGTTACCTACATTGACAAAAAACATGAAGGAATATTTATCTGTAGAGAAACGCATAATCACTCTTGAAAAGAAGAATTCCCAAGAAGATAGGAAATCAAGGAAAGTATCCTTCAAAGGTGATTCAAAGAAGAAGGCACTAAAAGACCCTTTTGATATAGAAGGTCTTAAAGACTATGACAAATGAAGTGGAAAATATCAAAAAGCCAGTTTCTGAAAGTTATAGTTCAAAGAGGACTTTCAGACCCTTCAAGAAGAACAATTTTCTAATTCTCAGCTGCCCAACATCATTTCTAATGTTGAGTCTGAGCAAGATACAGATGAAAAGAAAATAGAAGAAGAAGAAACTGAAGTAGAAGAAGAAGTTGATCTAAGAGTAATGTGGGATTTTATCCTACCAAATGATGAAAAACAATAAGCTTTACCTGTAAGTACAAGGAGCAAGAATACCACTAAAGCAACGCAGCCAAATCAGAAATAGAAGAACTCAACGCTTGCTAAAGACAAAATAGTAAGCAAAAAATCTACATCTAAGGCTACACAAATTAACCCCGCTACTTCAGATGTTCCACCTACATCAAAGACAATGGTAGTCTCTGACACCATTGAATATAATTTAGTTGAGGATATGAAAAATACCAAGGCCAACATTTCAATTCTTGAACTTACTAAGCTAAAACAAAATCATAAGATTTTACTTAGAGATTTGAGTGCAGTTCCTACTTCAGCCTTACCTTCTCTAGTAGTAGTTCAAGATGCTAATAAAATGGGTAAACCTCCTTATCCTTCAACTAAGATAGATGCTAGAGATTTGATTATGATATGTGATCGATCCATCTCTCATACTCCATTTCTTTTAACCTATGAGATCTATAATAAAAATTTCCACAATTGTTTAATAGACTCATGGGCTTCTTCTAATATCATGCCAAAATCCGTATGTGCTAAGTTGAAAATAACTCCTCAGACTTCTCCTGTTCATATACTACAACTTGATAGAAAAAAATTTGAGGTTGTAGGAGAAATAAATTCTATCTCTTTGAGATTGTCATAAAACCCTAACGTTGCCTAGATAATTGATATATTTGTGGTTGATATTCCTGAATTTTATGGTTTAGTGTTAAGAAGAGACTAGTCTGAGAAGCTTCATGGATATTGCGCCACAAATTGGTCACATATGTGGCTACCCCACAATGGAAAGCCAAACCAAATTCAGGTAGACCGAGAGAAATTCATGAAACATACATTTATAGGTCTTGAAGGTATCAATGAGCCAGTAGAATTCAATAATAATAATATTGGAAATTACTTGGAATAATAATTTCTTGGAAATTTTAATTCTCAACCATCACCCTCTTTTGATAATGCGGTTATTTCTCAAATTGAAATTTTTTTCTAGACATACACTTCTAAGTGTAATAATTTTGTAAATAAACTAGTAGTTAATTCTTTATTTTGATGGCTCTAAATCAAAAGATGGTGCAGGAGCTGGATGTATTTTAATAAGCCCATAAGGAGAAAAAACCATGCTAACCTGTAGACCTTAATTCGATTGCACAAAAAATATAGGAGAATATGAAGCATTAATTCAAGGTTTGTACAAAGAAATTAACCTTGACATTAAATATCTAAAAGTGCTAAGAGATTCGGAAAACATTGTCAAAGAAGTAAGACATACTATCCACTGTCATTCTGGAAAACTGAAGCATTATCAATCATTAGTCTCGACATTTACCTCTCATTTATTAGCTTTCAATATTTCCTCTGTATTCAAAATACAAAATGCTAGCACAAATTTATTGGATAATGTATCATCGAAATTAATTCCATCTCAAGAATTTAGTCCCGATAGGTTTTCTATTGAATTGATTTTTAGACCATCTAGTCTTGATAATATTACTAATTGAAGAGTCTTTAATAATGATTATGATATCATAGATTTAATTAAATCTGAAGGATCTTATGATAATCAAATTCTAGATGAAAATGAACATGATACTCAGATAAAGGAAAAACAGGATGAAAATCCAATTCCTAAGTTAGTTGTCAAATTATAAGACCTTTATGATTTAAAAGATAGGTTTAAGAGAGTTACTAATTCGAAAACTCAAAGTTCAACCTTAAGATTTGAGTTAGTAAATCTTGGAACTGATGATTAACCACAAAATCTCAATTTAGGTCTTGGTATATCTTCTAATGAAAGATTATCATTTGTCAAGTTATTAAGGACTTACAAGAGTGTTTTTTCTTTTGATTACAATGATCTTAAAACATATGACACTTCTATTACTCAACACACTATTCCTATGATTTCAAATGAGAAACCAATACAACAAAATTTGAGGAAAATTCACCCGACTATTGAAAATTAAATCAAAACAGAGTTGAATAAACTCCTCAAAGCTAAGATCATCTTTGCAGTTAGACATTCAAAATGGGTTTCAAATTTATTTCTTGCTAGGAAGAAAAATGGTGACATTAGGATTTGTATTGATTTCAGAACATGTAAGAAAGAAAATTTTCCATTACCAACCATGGAACAAGTACTGCAAACAGTATCTGGTTCTGAACTTATGTCTTCTCTAGATGGTTTTTTAGGATATAACCAAATCTTGGTACATTCAGATGACATATTAAATACTACGTTTAGGACTAAGTGGGGAACTTATGCCTATCAAAAGATGTCATTTGGGTTAATCAATGCAGGTGCCACTTTTCAAAGAGCCATGGACACAGCTTTTAGAGGACTCATTAACAAATCAATGGTTATTTATCTAGATGACATTTACAGTATTTTCTAGACAAGAAACCAATCATGCGAATGACCTAAAGCAAGTTTTTGAGCGATGTAAAAAGTATGGAACTTCATTAAACCCAAAGAAGTAATATTTTTCTCTAGATGAAGGAAAAGACTTAGGATTCATTGTGTCCAAAAAAGGTATCTACATTGATCTTGAAAAATCAAAGAGATTAAAAGAATTCCTTTTCTTCACAATAAGAAAACTATGTTGTCATTTCTTGGACAGATAAATTTTGTAAAAGGATTTGTCCTTGAATTTTCACAGATAGTTTTACCTTTACAAACAATGATTAAGAAAAAATTAGTTTTTAAGTGGGGACATAATGAAAGGGAAGCATTTTATTTAATCAAACAATCTATTATCAATGCTCCATTTCTGACTACTCCTAATTTTCTTAATCATTTTACTTTATATACATTCTCATTAGATACGTCTTATGTTGTTGTTCTAACACAGCTTGATGATCAAAAAATTGAATAACCAATATCATTTTCAGTTCCAATTTTCAAGGTGCATAACTAAACTATTTATCTTTTTAGAAACAAGAATTTGCTATCTTTAAAGCTATAAATAATTTTAGGCCATTTCTCCTCAAAACTCACACAAAGATAATTGTTCCATTCTCTGCAGTGACACAATTATTGATGCAAAGAGAACTAGGAAATAAAAGGGCTAACTGGGTTACTGCTTTACCATAATATGATGTAGAAATTAGAGCTTCTGAAATTGTTAGAGGTCAAGGTTTTTTGCAGAAATGCTAACAGGAGCATCCCATTTATCATCATAAGTAGATTCAGGTAATGATGTGCAAGTTTCAGAGGTAAGCATCAATGATGCTGAGTCTTAATACGTTGATCTCAAGTTTTATTTGAAAAATGGATATGCCCGAACACGACTCAATTATAAAACAAAAAGTGCTTTGAGATTGAAAGCCAAGCAATATGAAATGATCAATGAAGGATTGTTTAAAAGAAACTTTGATTCTGTCTTATAAAGATACTTAGAGAAAATTGAAGTAGAGAAATTTTTGCACGAACTCCATGATGGACCAGCTAGAGGAAATTTTGGAGGAAATACAACAACACATAAAATCCTGCATGTAGGTTAATATTGTACAACACTTTTCAAAGATGCTCATAAATATGCAAGTAAATGAAAAGTTTGTCAAAGTGCATCTGGAAGACAAAGGAAACTAGCTTTCCCATTATAGTCGGTTAATATCGAACAACCATTTGAACAATGGGGATTAGATATAATCAGTTAGATAGTTCCTAACTCTTCCAAACAAGATAAATACTTTCTCACAGCTACATATTATTTTACTAAATGGGTGGAAGGAATTCCACTAAAGGTAGCCAACTTTGAAAATATTATTGAGTTCATTGATCAGTTTATCATAAGTAGATTTTGTTTACCCACTGCTTTAATGTTTGATAATGCATCTTATTTCTCAGGAGTTGCTATGATAGAATTTGATATCAAAAAAGGTTTTAAACTTCAATATTTTGTTAATTATTATCCGCAAGGAAATGGTTTAGAAGAATCAACAAATAAAAAACTTATTAGAATCATCAAATGAACTGTTGACTAAAACCAACGAAATTGGCACAAGTCATTGACATTTTCTCTTTGGGAAGATCGAATAACTCAGAAGGCCACCATTGGCATTTCTCAATTTAATCTTGTTTATGGGAAATAATGTGTTATTATACTAATGTAGTTATTCCTGTTCTTTCCTTAGTTCAATTTATTGAAGAATCCCCTTCTTCTTCCTTGCAAGTAAGACAATTTCAAATCCTTAAGCTTGAAGAAGAAAGAGAAAAAGATTAAGTTACTCATGCACATCATCAACAGTTAGTTAAAGCCTCATTTGATATAACTTCTAGCGGTCCTAAAAAATTTCAAATTGGTGATCTAGTATTGAAACGGGATAAAGCAGATGAGGAAAAAGTTAACACACCAAATTCCAAAGATTATGGCTAGGTCCATTTCAAATCATTGAAGAAATAGGTCCATCAACATTTTTATTGCAAGATTTATCAGGAAAAAGAGATTCTTTGCCTGTTAATGGGTCGATTTTAAGGAAATACTTTTGATTGGAGGTAACCCCTTGTATTCCCTTTATATTACTTACTTTCCTTTTCCTTAGAAAATAAAAGTTGGATAATATTGATTTTTGGCTTTTCAAGTAAACATCTCAGAAATATTTTTGATTTATCTCTTGTAGAAATAATAATTGTTAAGGAAACAATAGAAAGATTGGAATATACAATATATTTTATTTTACTAAAAGATGCAATTTCACTGAAGTTATTTATTCTTTGATGAACTCTGATCTTTATAAAGTATGGTTATTTTGTTATCAGTCAATAAAGGAATATTTAACATAGTAAACTCTTTTACATATAAGCAATATTAAACTCTAAAAAATTATCATCCGGAATCCTCAAAAGGACTAATGATTTACCCCATCAGGAAAAATTTTCAATTTTTAGAAAAGTAATTCAAAAATTATGCTAAAAGCTAGAAGATAATAAGTCTCATCAAGATCATGTTTACCATGTTCATAGGGAAATAGTTGAACTTACATTACCAATAGTACCTACCAAAACAGGGTAATGACTTGAGATTATATCAAAAGGACAAGGGGTCTCATCAAGGGCCATCTTGATCATTATAATTACAACTAGTGAATGGAATTTTAAATGTTTTGTTACCAATCCAAGACAATGACTTTTCAGTGATTAAAAATACATAAGAAAATATCTATAGAAAATAAAACAAGTTCCAAAAGAGATAAAGTATATAAAATTGAACTTATTTTTGAAGATTGTAAGAATAATGGATGAGACAATGAATCATTGCTGGGTAAAAGGTAACCCTGCCAAAAGCTTAAATTTCCTATTGGATTAGAGGCTCTACCTGTGATAAAAGAGTATATATTTATAAAGCTAATCTGAAAGAGCCTCCTGCTACATATTTTTTAACTTAGTAAATACTGATATAGATATTCATACTTTCATTTTTAAAGAGGAATTCTTATGAATTATAATCAAGAGAAATTTTATTTCTTAGTGAGATATTATTTATTGAAATTCATTCCTGCAACTATTTTTATTTTGAAAAGTTTTAGAAATTAAAAAAAAACAAATAAGAGATAGCTGGTTTTCCCAAGTGAGTCACCAATTGTTGTAATATACAACACCCCCATTTATTTTATTAAATGGGGACCCTTTAAAAAATAAATAGAAATTTATGAGCATGATTTCAACTTAGCCTTAGTCTAATAAACTTTAGGAAATAAATATTTTTCCCTTTTCACTTTTGATTTTAAAAGCTCTCATTTCAAATCGCATAACTCACAAGATGAATAAGTTAAAACATATATGAGTATTGCGAATTGCGATATGCACTTCAAACTTTGCAAATGCTTTAAAAATCCCTTTAAAATAAAATCGCATTGCGCCTTTTAAAATGAACAAGATTATAACAATTCGGCAAAGATTGCGATGAGTCGGACCCGACAAAACAATAAAGAATAAATTATAAAGATATAAAGGTCTGATAAAACGCAACAATGTGAGTCTTTAGCGCATTTCCAAATTCCCAATGAGAAACCAAATGGAAAGTTTTATTACCACAAAAAATTGCGAGTTGCAATTTGTGCAGATCACATTTCACGAGATTCATCAGCGGAAAAAAAACATAACTATTGGTAACTGTTTAAATTTGCAATGTGTGATATTAACACTTATTAATCAAGTGCGCGAAATGATTCATATCTAATCAACCTTTTATAAGATCTAACGTCTTATATTGACAGATTAGACATATTACTTAAAGGTGTGTAAGGGATTTGATAGAAAGGATTATGGGTTATTAACGACATTTAATGGGAGTAAGGTTTGAAATATTGATATCTACTTAAAGCGTGTTTTGAATAATTGAGTGCCGGATTTTGATTATAATTTTTTAACTCTATCCTTCTCTCCATTCATCTCAGATCGTAGTTTACTCTTTTCACTTGAATTCAGGAAACTGGCTAATGGAGTGAGAATAACTGGAACGACAAAGAAAGACAAGGAAATTTCCCAAACATCCACTGCAAAATACTCAGACATGCCTCATTGTTCTCAGATACAACTTGCAACAAGGATTGCGACAGTTCTTCATGGGGAGCAATGTACCAACTTTTTGAGGAAGAAAAACCAAAGGTAATAGTTAAAATAGCTACAACAGACGTGATAATTTCCTCACACACGTTCTACTTTGACGTTGCATGCTCGTCTCTTCATAGAATAGCAATGAGGCCAAATATTTTGCCCTACAGAGATATGGTAAAGTGGGTAATTGACTGCCTTAACATAGCTGATAGATCATTCAAGAATTCAAAGATTGAGAATATTGGTTCATTCACTGCAGAATATTTACGGACAATGTACCACTTGCCCATGCCACAAAAGAATTGTGATAAAAATTTTGTCCAAAGCTTTACAAAGAAGAATACAAACCTCATGAAAGTAATAAAGGGATAGAAAGACGACCAAGGCAAGCCAAAGAAGGACAAACTTGGTATGTACCCGATAGCAGAGTTACCCTACCCTTATTGTTATGCTGCTGGAATGATATGTAGGTTGTTTGGAAAACAAGATACCACTATAATTTCCATAGATTGGGTCCCTTTAATTGATGTAATCATAAATTCTTCTATTATGAATTGGGCGAGCATTTTCTCTGATAATTTGGCCAGAAATATCATTGATTATAGAAGTAAAAGAAGTGTTTCCTCTAGAACAATACCCCCATTTTACATGAGTGCTTACATTATGGATGCAATTTTATTTTTTTCAAGCTTTCCTATCATGGGATGGAAATGGACAACCTAAGACCCCACTCCAATCCATATTTACCATAGAGCCCTTTGGGAATCCGATTTTCATTTACATTTCTATAAAATTTGAAATGGAGTCATGTTACCCATCCATCAGATTATATTTAATGAAAAATCCCCTAGGATTTCTAAGGAGGCTAGCAAAGACATTTTACCAGTTGTTAGATGGTTTTCTGAAGAGAATTTCACTTATATTAGAGTTTTTGGGAGTTATTCTTCTCCCCATGTTGTGCCCTATTATGTTCCTGTTAAGCTCCTAGCTAGGGAAATTTCCTACCAACTTCTAGTAAGTGAAATTTCCAAACAACTCAAAGATGCCAAGAAGTCCATTTGGCCTACTTTCCCTTTACAGTGCGGCACTTTTTCCCTTTTCGACATTGGTCATGCGTTCAAGGAGATTTCAAATGTCACTTCATTAAATTTGTCTTTAATGCCAGAGAGGCCATTTGATCCTAATGATGTGGTAATAATTTCACCACTTAGCTTAAATTGAAACATTTCTTGAATGAGAAAGACATGTTTGATGATTTCTTTCGAGGCATGGAAAAGTTCATAGATGTATTGAAAAATGCATCCAATCATCTCAGTAAAACAGACTTCGAGGCTTTCCAAGTATATAGAAATAAAAGGCTGGAAACAATCCCTTTGGATTTGTTATTTATTGAAGATGTCAATAGACCAACTCCAAGCATTAGTATGGATAATGAAGCCAAGGATATGTCTGAAGATGAATCCCAAGAGAAATCAAATCACGATTCAGGGGAATCACAACATAATTCTCAGAATTCGGATCACTCTGATAATGAATTTGAGAGTAGGAATGAGATCCGAAGAAAATAATTGATAAAGTGATTAAAGGGATTGAGATGCAAATGGAGGGAGAGATTAATGGAGCTAAATCCTTTTCTCAAGAAGTTCAACATATACATAACACACCCAACCAGATAGAGAAGTCTCAATCAAAATATTTGAAGAAATAATGGGATAATTTTTCCAAGGCACTAGAAACACCACCGCCAAAGCCTAATATTGATGAATCCAGAAGTTTCCAAAATCCAAATAATACTCAGAATTTAGTGGAAACTACAATTCCACTACACCAGGTACCTAAAGTTCATGATCAAGATATGTTTCTGGAATACCCTACAGAACATATTGTTTTGCATATTGAAGAGATACCCTCACTTGATGTCTTCTACAATCCCAGTCATAAGGCTGTAGTTAAGAGAATAAAGAGAAGAAGAATGGATGAAACAATTTCAAATCTTATGAATGAATTTGTAGACGTTCTATGGAAAGACCCTTTGGTTGATCCTACAGAACATTTGACTAAGTTATCACAATACGCAGGAGCATATGCTACTACTACCATTGGCAAAGCCACAAAGGTAAAAATTCTACTGAAGCAAAAAGGAGACAAAGCATAAGAGTTAGAGAGACTGTTAGAACTATAAAAGTTTAACTCCAGTAAGCAGATTGAAATGAAGATGTCTCAATTTCAAAAGTGTTTTTGAAAGAATGAATTTACAACACCAGGTACAGATTACAGAGAAAGAGACACAACTTGAAGTAGCAATGGAAAAATTGAAAATCCAACCTCAATTTTCAAAGAGTTGCTCACAAAAGAAGCACTAGAAATGAACACAAAGCTAAAGCAACAACAAGAAACCTTTTGTCAAAATGTCTCAATCACCAGTTGTTACTGTGATACAAGAAACATTCTAATCCAATAAGTGGCTAACAGGAGACTTGAATGCGAGAGAGTTTAAAATAAGATTAATGAGTTCATTAAGTGGCAAGGGTCTGACTCAAGAAAGAAAGTTGACCTACCTCAAAATGATAAATTTCACAAAGAGATTTATTTAAGGATTTGGAAATACAGCTAAGACAAGCTTAAAAGGAAACGTCAAAGGCATAAAATTTAACAGATGAAATTATTGAATTTGTTAAAGAGCAACTTTTGAAAGCTAAACTTATTAAAAAATCCACATCTCAAGTGCTCCCAGAGCTCAAACCATTAGAAGCAAAATGGAAGGAAAGTACAAAGATGCAAGAGGAAATAATTAAAAAGATAAATAAGTTTGGTCAAGAAAATTACTGGAATTTTCTGGTCAAACCTTATCATCAGTGCCTAACTCTATAGTTATTAAATGATTCTACAAATAAATCGTACCAACACTTTCGAATGCAGTGTTTAAAGGCCAGATCAGATCATGGATTACACAACTAGCTTAGCTAAAGCCAATGACGGATATTTGTCAGCTCCGAGATCAAATGCGCAAAGAGGATCAACCCACATAATCATGTTTTTATTTTATTTCCTAGATTGTAGCTTAAGTTTACACCTTATGAGGATGATTGTTTGAAACCTCCTCGATTTTTATTTAATAATCTATTTTAAACATGTTGTATTTTAGTATTTAAACCCTTCTCATGCATTTAGAGAAGGGTCTATAATTTTTTCAAAAACATTTGCAAAGAATGCACTTCTGTATGTTTGTGAATGCCTTGATGAATTAATGGAACAAAATCTGTTATCTTTTGACATTTGAAGCTGTTTAACTGAAGTTTCACTATTGTACTCTTTAAGTTTCTTGAAAGTGAAGAGGAGCGGAACACTATTGTCATTTTGAATGAGTAAAACCTCGTATATATGGTACTTCTACATGTTATATTAAGTTTTTCTTTTTAGATTGACAATTATCTTTTGATCTGCATTATATATTTGAATTTTTATCATAAATGAATGTTAAATTCACTTTTGTACTGATATTTGTTTATGATTTATGATATTATATATATATATAATATAAATGCGATATACATTTCACAATTATTTTGATTAAAATATTTTGTTAAAAGAATTAACTTTACATAATTTTCATCTCTTTCAACTTTTAAATAATCTTCATTACTAATAGTTGGAAGATATATTTTTAGATCGCATAAAGGAATGAACACCCTAGTTATATAAAATAATAGATAGTTTAGATAAATGCATATGATAGATTAAATAATTTCCCATTTGCATGTTATATAAAAAAAACACACCCAACATCATCCTTACTGGGAAACTATTCCCTTTATCCCCAGTTGGAGCCACCACATCAAACGGAAAAGGACTTTCTCTAAGGTTCAAACTGGGTGGTTTTCCCCCATGTTGTTGCAATGGAATTCTGAGGCCTCAACATTTTTTCACTAGAATAAGGGCCAATTGTGAATGGAAATAATGTATGATAAATCTAAAATCCAATCGAAGAGTCTCTCTCCCGCTATATCCCCTTCAACTTCTAGAACATTAGCTAGATCTAAATCTTTAAGATATGAAGTTGAACATCTCTCTCCTAAGTCTCCTAATGAAACTCAACCAATATTATCTCTATATTTTCATCAAAATCCCCAGAAGTTCAGTCTTTGATAGAAAATTTAAAGAGAGTATCTATTTCTGCTAAAAAGCCTAAAACTTCTCAATCATATGAGATTAGTGTTCCATCTTCTTTACAACCTAGATGAATATTAACTCGAATAGAAACTCAAAAGACATGCATTCCTCCTTTTAAATTTCCTATCAATAATTCTCGAAGGAAGACAAAGAAGACTAAATCAGAGTCAACCACCAGCGAGGTATTATCTAATAATCCACCCCATTCACCTCAATTACCTCCACTCACTTCCAAAACCTTCATTCCAACAATCAATGTTACTTTAACTAGTTCCAGTACAAAATATAATACTCATTCAACTAGTTCTAGCACTCATCCTGCCTCTTCTTCAATTCAAACTCAATCCATCACCTCCAACCAAGGTCGAATGGCAGGCCAAGTACCTCCATGAAATGTAGAACCATGGAACAATCTAGGTGTTGTAAAAATGCCTGCTCCTCTTCATCCTCTTGCAAAATACCATGAAAGATGGTTACCTAAATTTAATCCTGATGATGGTCTTCCAGCTGAAGAAAAAATCCATAATGACATGTTAGCCATCAATTTAAAAGAAATAAATGAAGAAGATTGTGTAGTAAGAATATATCCATATACTCTCACAAGATCTGTAGGATCCTGGTATTTCTCATTACCTACCCGCTCTATAACTAGCTGGAATATGTTCGAAGAACAATTTTTAGCTAAGTTTGGAGATGACAAAACCATTGCATCACTCATCGACGATCTATCAAATCTAAAGGCTAAAACAAGGGAGAAAGGAAAAGACTTCAATTCAAGATTTAATAAGTTACTCAATAAAATTCATGCTACATCAGTTCCCAATGCAGAAGTTCAAATTGAGTGGTATATTTCATCTCTCCCATCTAATATAGCCATTTTTGTTGATAGAGCGAAGTTGCCTACATTGGCAAAAAATATGAAGGAATATTTATGTGTAGAAAAACGCGTATTCGCTCTTGAAAAGAAGAACTCCCAAGAAGATAGGAAATTAAAGAAAGTATCCTTCAAAGATGATTCAAAGAAGAAGCCACCAAAAGACCCTTTTGATGCAGAAGGTCTTCAGAAAGTTTTAAATACTATTACAAATGAAATGAAATATATCAAAAAGAAAGTTGTCGAAAGTTCTAGTTCAATGAAGCCTTTCAGACCCTTCAAGAAAAATCAGTCTTCTAATTCTCAACTGCCCATATCTAACGTTGGGTATGATCAAGATACAGATGAAGAGAAAACAGAAGAAGAAGAAACTAAAGAAGAAGAAGAAGCTGAAATAAATGGAATGTGGGATTTTATTCTACCAATTGATGAACAACAATAATCTTTAAGTATAAGGAGCAAGCCCCGGATGCGGGTGCAAGCACAGTTAATGTGGGCGATGGGACAGAGGTCAATAGGACGGGAGGCCACATGCCATCACATACGAGACCATCGAACCCACCTGATCGTAGTTATTACCACCCGCCTGCTCTTAATGGCATTCGTTATGGAGGCGCCTCTCAATAAGAATGTTGAGGATCGAGGCAGTATCGACTGTCGCAACAACGTTTCGCATCGGGTTAACAGGTCTGGTCATTCAATGCTGAGGATTGATTGTTGCAGGAACAGGGTGTTATATGTAATGGATCTGCTCTCTCCTGCGCTGATGAATTCGTGGTGCAATTCTGTTGAGGACAGAGCCAGCAAGCGCACCACCACAGGGAAGCGCAGTCGCCATACCTGTTGCTTGGAGCCCGCCGATAGTCTTCACATTTCCATTGCAGGTTCTTGCAAGTTTGCTTCGTTGGTTCTGGGAATTCCTCCTGAGCCGAACCTTGTCATTTCGCCGTCGCTCCAGAGCTACAGCTCCAATTCTGCTGCAAACATGCCCCGGCTAAGGCAGAGGATGCGTTGCAGGCGGGGGTCCTCTCGCACTGCCAGGAGGCGCTCGCCCTCCACATCCACTTCTCCTTCAGAAATCTCATTGCCCTCTAACAACCTTCCTCGCCTCTTCCATGGACGCCAGTTTCGCTCAGGACGCAGGCTCGACTCGCCCTCTGGGGATGCGCTGCCTGCTCAGTCCCATACGGCTCTCTTTTCGTTTGATTGTGCACTCAATAGACCAAGAGTAACTATGGCCATCTCTGTTGTCTTCCTGGAGGAGCCCCTGCCTGAGAATCCGCTGGAAGAATCCGTTCTTGTCCATGGCGCCAACATGGAAGCAGTGCAGCATGACTCGCGGGGACAGCCCAGTGAGAGAAGGGAGGTTATGCAGGAGGACTCGGCTCGAGGTCAGGCACATTTGATGGAAACTCCTTCAGCGGTCCACCCCAACGCAGAAATCTCTCATGATCGTGGCGAACCAGCAGATTACGGTTGCAGGATCGAGGAGGTCGCTCCTAATGAGTAACTTGGCCCTCTTTTCTTGTTTCTCATGCTTTTGCTCTACCCTCTCTGAGGGAGTGTATTGTTGTTTTAATGTTTCCTTCAGCTATGGTCCAATTTTTGTCAACAACCAGTCTCAGTTTTTACAGCGGTCCAGTTTTGTTATGGTCCAGTATAACTTCTATATAATGTCTATGTTCTTAGTTCTCAGTCAAAGACATCCAGGTCCAATCCCCTGCGTGGGATTTTTTCAGTTGAAAGTTCTTAAGGCTGGTTTCCCTCTAGCAGGGCAGCTAAAAACTAGTCTCTGTCAGTTCAAATTGCCTCCACGAAGGCACTGTTATGGCCTTTTCCTGATGTACTATATTTTTCACTGTTAATAGATTACTCTAACTTAGAAAAAAAAAAAAGTATAAGGAGCAAGAATACCACAGAAGAAACGTAGCCAAATTAGAAACAAAAGAACTCAATGCCTACTAAAGACAAGACAGTAAGTAAAAATTCTACATCTAAGGCTACACAAACTAACCATTAGGGGAATTTTGAGGTCTAAAATGGGCCTCCTAAGGAAAATGTATAATCAAAATTCACTTTATGAGAACCAATCACATTTTAGGGGATGACATCATCCCTAATGGTTGAGGTGCTATTTCTTGAGTTAAAGGTACTTACTTGTCACATTCTCAATAGTGGATAAAAACTCATGGCTAACCATGGCAGTGCTCTAAGTACTTTTAAAGTCAAAGTAAAGTACTCATAATAAATGTCATTTCACACTTTTTGAATAAAAATATATTATTGTCATATCATATTTCTCCAAAGAAACAATGCATATCCCTATAAATTTTTTATATTATATTATATTATTTTATTTTTATATAGTATGTTAATTACATGTTATTATACAATTTAAATAATACAAATTTTAATTAATATCATATAATATAATTAAGAATTTATAAATTTATATTTATATTTTATTTTAAGTTATTTAAGTACAAAGGAAAAATGCATTAATTGTTCAATGATAATGACTTTTTCTTGAAAAAATCATTCTTATCTATAGTCACATCAGTACAATTTTTTTATTAATTCTATTTTGGTACAACTTTTGAATTGAATTTAACCATGGTTACATGGATTATGGTGCAAAAAGTGAATTTCAAATTCATAAATATTATTTTATTGGTTTTTCTATTATTTTATTATTTCCTTAGGAGGCCCATTTTAGACCTCAAAATTCCCCTAATGCCTGCTACTGCAGATGTTAAACCTACATCAAAGATAATGGTAGTCTTTAACACCATTGAATATAATGTAGTTGAGGATATGAAAAATACTCGAGCCAAAATTTCAATTCATGAACTTACTAAGCTAAAACAACAATAGGAAATTTTACTCAGAGATTTGAATGCAGTTCTTGCTTCAGCCTTACCTGCTCCAGTAGTAGTTCAAGTTGCTAATAAAATGGGTAAACCTCCTTCTCCTTCAACTAAAAGAGATGCTACATATTTGATTATGATAGGTGATTGATCCATCTCTCATCTCCATTTCTTTTAACCTATGAGATCTATAATAAAAACATCTACAATTTTTTAATAGACTCAGGGGCTTCCTCTAATATCATGCCAAAATCAGTATGTGCTAAGTTGAACATAACTCCTCAGAGTTCTCTTGTTTATATAATACAACTTGATAGAATAAAAGTAGAGGTTGTAGGAGAAATAAATTCGGATTCTATCAGATTGTCATCAAACCCCAAGGTTGCCCAGATAATTGATATATTGGTGGCTGATATTCCTAACTTTTGTGGTTTAGTGTTATGCAAAGACTGGTCTGAGAAGCTTCATGGATATTTCACAACAGACTGCTCACATATGTGGCTACCCCACAATGGAAAGCCAAACCAAATTTGGGTAGATCGAGAGAAATTCATGAAACATATAGTTACTAATATTGAAGGGATCAATGAGCCAGTAGCATTCAATAATAATATTATTGGAAATTACTCAGCAGAATCATTTCTTGTAAATTTTAATGGTCAACCATCACCATTTTTCGATAATGCCGTTATATCTCAAATTGAAAATTTTTCCTAGACAGACACTTCTAAGTGTAAAATTTTTGTAAATAAACCAGTAGTTAATTATTTATTTTGGATTCTTTATTTTGATGGCTCTAAAGTACAAAAAAATTGACCTTAACATCAAATATATGAAAGTATTGAGAGATTCGGAAATCATTTTCAAACAAGTAAGAGATACTATCCATTATCATTTTGGACATCTTAAGCATTATCAATCATTAGTCCAAGAATTGAATTCTCATTTCTTAGCTTTCAATATTTCCTCTGTACCCATAATACAAAATGCTAGTGCATATTTATTGGCTAATGTAGCATCGAAATTAATTCCATATCAAAAATTTAGTCCTGATAGGTTTTCTATTGAATTGATTTTTATACCATCTATTCCTGATAATATTACTAATTTGAGATTTTTTAATAATGATTTTGATATGATAGACTTCCTTACATCTGAAGGATCTTATGATAATCAAATTATAGATGAAAATGAACATGATACTCAGATAAAGGAAGAACATGATGAAAATCCAATTCCTAATTCAATTGTCAAATTAGAAGACCTTTATGATTTAAAAGATAGGTTTAAGAGAGTTACTAATTCTAAAACTCAAAGTTCAGCCTTCTGATTTGAGTTAGTAAATCTTGGAATTGATGATAAACCAAAAAATGCCAATTTAGGTCTTGGTCTATCTTCTGATGAAAGATTATCATTTTTCAAGTTATTAAGGACTTACAAGAGTGTTTTTTCTTGGGATTACAATGATCTTAAAACATATGACACTTATGTTATTCAAAAAACTATTCCTATGATTTTAGATGAGAAACCAATACAACAAAAGTTGAGGAAAATTCACCCGAACCTTGAAAATAAAATCAAAACAAAGTTGAATAATATCCTCAAAGCTAAGATCATCTTTGCATATAGACATTCAAAATGGGTTTCAAATTTAGTTCCTATCAGGAAGAAAAATGGTGACATTAGGATTTGTATTGATTTCAGAAATTTGAATAAAGCATGTCAGAAAGACAATTTTCCATTACCAACCATGGAACAAGTACTGCAAACAATTGTTGGTTCTAAACTTATGTATTTTCTAGATGGATTTTTAGAATATAACCAAATCCTTGTACATCCAGATGACAGATTAAAGAATACGTTCAGGACTAAGTGGGGAAATTATGCCTATCAAAAGATGCCATTTGGGTTAATCAATGCAGGTGCCACTCTTCAAAGATCCATGGACACAACATTTAGAGGACTCATTGAAAAATTAGCGGTTATTTATCTAGATGAAATTACAATATTTTCTAGACAAGCAACCAATCATGCGAATGACCTAAAGCAAGTCTTTGAGCGATGTAAAAATTAAGGAATTTCGTCAAGCCCAAAGAAGTCATATTTTTCTCTAGATGAAGGAAAAATTTTAGGATTCATTTTTTTCCAAAAAAGGTATCTATATTGATCTTGAAAGAATCGAAGAGATTAAAAGAATTCCTTTCCCTCCTAATAAGAAAACTATGCAGTCATTTCTTGTACAGATAAATTTTGTAAAAAGATTTGTCCCTAACTTTTCACAGATAGTTTTACCTTTACAAACCATGATTAAGAAAAATTCAATTTTTAAGTGGGGAAATAATGAAAGGGAAGAATTTGATTTAATCAAAAAATCTATTATCAATGCTCCATTTCAGATGAATCCCAATTTTATTAATCCGCTTACTTTATATACGTTCTCATCAGATACGTCTTATGCTATTGTTCTGATACAACTTAATGGCCAACAAATTCAAGCACCAATATCATTTTTCAGTTGTAATTTGCAAGGTGAAAAACTGAACTATTCATCTATTGAGAAACAAGAATTTGTTGTCTTTAAAGCTATAAAGAATTTTAGGCCATTTCTCCTCAAAAATCACATCAAGGTAATAGTTCCATTCTCTGTAGTGAGGCAATTCTTGATGCAAAAAGAACTAGGAGAGAAAAGGGCTAACTGGGTTACTTCTTTACAAGAATATGATGTAGAAATTAGACCTTCTAAAATTGTTAGAGGTCAAGGTTTTTATAGAATGCTAACAGGAGCATCCCATTTATCATCACAAGAAGATTCAGGTAATGATGTGTAAGTGTCAAAGGTAAGCCTCAACAATGCTCAGTCTCAATATGTTGATCTCAAGTTTTATTTCAAAAATGGATATGCCCAACACAACTCAGTTATAGAACAAAACGTGCTTTGAGATTGAAATCCAAGAAATATGAAATTATCAATGACATATTTTTTAGAATAAAATTTGATTCTGTGTTATTAAGATTCTTAGAGAAAACTGAAGCAGAGAAAGTTTTGCAGGAACTCCATGATGGACCAGCTGGAGGACATTTTGGAAGAAATACAACAACACATAAAATCCTGCATGCAAGTTACTATTGGCCAACACTTTTGAAAGATGCTAATGAATATGAAAGGAAATAAAAAGTTTGTCAAAGTGCATCCGGAAGACAAAGGAAACCAGCTCTCCTATTACATCGAGTTAATATAAAACAACCATTTGAACAATGGGGATTAGATATAATCAGTGAGATGATTCCTAACTCTTTCAAACATCATAAATACATTCTCACAGCTACAGATTATTTTACTAAATGGGTGGAAGAAATTCCACTAAAGGTAACAAACTCTAAGAATATTATTGAGTTCATTAATCAGTTTATCATAACTAGATTTGGTTTACCAACTTCTTTAATGTTTGATAATGCATGTTATTTCTCAGGAGCTGCTATGATAGAATTTGTCATCAAAAGAGGTTTTAAACTTAAATATTTTTCTAATTATTATCCGCAAGGAAATTGTTTAGCAGAATCCACAAATAAAAAACTTATAAGAATCATCGAATGAACTATTGACCAAAACCAATGAAATTGGCACAAGTCATTGACATTTTCTCTTTGGGAAGATCGAATAACTGAGAAGGCCTCCATTGGCACTTCTCCATTTAATCTGATTTATGGGAAAGAAGTTGTTCTTCCTACAAACGTAGTTATTCCTTCTCTTTCCTTAGTTCAATTTTTTGGTGAATCCCCTTCTTCTTCCTTTCATGTAACACAATTTCAAATCCTTAAGCTTGAAGAGGAAAGAGAAAAAGTTAAAGTTACTCATAGACATCATCAACGATTTTTTAAAGGTTCATTTGATATAACTTCTGTCACTCCTAAACATTCCAAATTTGGTGATCTGGTTTTGAAATGGGATAAAGCACATGAGGAAAAAGGTAAACACAAAAAATTCCAAAGATTGAGGCTAGGTCCATTTCAAATCATTAAAGAAATAAGGCCATCAAAATTTTTATTGCAAGATCTATCAGGCAAAGTAGATTCTTTGCCTGCAGATTTTAAAGAAATAATTTTCATAGGAGGTAACCCCTTTTATTCCCTGTATATTACTGTCTTTCTTTTCCTTAGGAAAATAAAAGTTGGATAGTATTGATTTTTTGCTTTTCAAGTAAACATCTCAGAAAATATTTTTGATTTATCGCTTTTAGAAATAATAATTGTTAAGGAAATCGAAAGATTGGAATATCAAATAGATTTTATATTACTGAAAGATGCAAATTCACTGAAGTTATTTATTCTTTGATGAACTCTCATCTTTATAAAGTATGGTTATTTTGTTATCAGTCAAGAAAGGAATCTTTAACATAGTAAAAAATCTTTTACAGATAAGCAATCTTAAACTCCAAAAAATTATCATCCA
The DNA here is from genome assembly GCA_034641835.2 of Pinus albicaulis. Taxonomy (NCBI): domain Eukaryota; kingdom Viridiplantae; phylum Streptophyta; class Pinopsida; order Pinales; family Pinaceae; genus Pinus; species Pinus albicaulis. The sequence goes on along the minus strand of CM076570.1, from coordinate 1,209,409,361 downwards.
AAATCCTCAAAAGGACCAATGATTCACCCCATCCTGCAAAATTTTCAATTTTTAGAAAAGTAATTCAAAAATTATTCTAAAATCTTAGAAGATAATAAGTCCCATCAAGAGTTTGTTTACCATGTTCATAGGGAAATAATTGAACTGACCTTACCAATACTGCCTACCAAAACAGGGTAATGACTTGAGATTATATCAAAAGGACAAGGGGTCTCATCAAGAGGTAGCTTGATCAATTTAATTACAAACAGTGAATGACATTGTCAATATTTGGTTACCAAGGCAAGACAATGGCTTTTAAGCAATTAAAAATACAGAAGAAAATATCTACAGAAAAGAAAACAAGTTCCAAAAGAGATAAGTATATAAAATTGAACTTATTTTTGAAGATTGTAAGAATACTGGATGGGACAATGAATCATTGTTGGGTAAAAGGTAACCCTTCCAAAAGCTTAAATTCCCCATTAGATCAGAGGCTCTACCTATGATAAAAGAGTATATATTTATAAATCTAATCTGAAAGAGCCACCTGCTACATATTTTTGAACTTACTGAAGATTGATATAGATATTCATACTTTCATTTTTAAAGAGGAATTCTTATGAATTATAATCAAGATAAATTGTATTACTTAGTAAGATATTATTTATTGAAATTCATTCCTGCAACTATTTTTATTTTGAAAAGTTTTAGAAATTTCAAAAAACCAATCAGAGATAGTTGGTTCTCCCAAGTGAATCGCCAATTGTTGTACTATACAACACCCCCCATTTATTTTAATAAATGGGGAGCCTTTAAAAAATAAATATAAATTTGTGAGCATGATTTCAACTTATCCCTAGTCTAAAAAACTTTAGGAAATAAATATTTTTCCCTTTTCGCTTTGATATCAAAAGCGCTCATCACAAACTGCATAACTTACAAGCCAAATAAGTTAAAACATATATAAGTATTGGGAATTGTGATATGCACTTCAACATTTTTGGAGTTATATAAATTCCATGTTGAAAATGATTTAAAAATCCCTTTAAAAAGAAATCGTATAACTCATTTTAAAATGAACAAGCTTCTAACAATTCGGTAAAGATTGCGATGAGTTGGACCTGATGAAACAATAAAGAAACAATTATAAAGATCTAAAGGTCCGATAAAACACAACAATGTGAGTCTTTATTTCATTTCGCATTTCACAAAAAGAAACCAAATGGAATTATCGCAAAAAAATGCAATGTGCGATTTGCATAGATCACATTTCGCCAGATTGATCATCAACAACAAAAAACCTAACTATTGGTAACTGTTTAAAGTTGTGATGTGTGATATTAACACTTATTACTCAAGTGCACAAAATGATTCATATATAATCAACCTATTAAAATATCTAGCGTCTTAGATTGATAGATTAGAAATATTACGTAAAGGTGTGTAAGAGATTTGATAGATAGAGTTATGGGTTAGTAACGACATTTAATGGGAGTAAGGTTCAAAAGATTGATATCTAAGTCAAGCGTATTTTGAATAATTGAGCACCGTATTTTGATTATAATGTTTTAACTCTATCGTTCTCTCCAGACATCTCAGATCCGAGTTTACTCCTTTCACTTGAATTCAGGAAACCACCTAATAGAGTGAGAATAACTGGAATGACAAAGAAATGCAAGGAAATTGCCCAAACATATGTTGCGAAGGCTCAGACATGCCTCCATTATTCTCAGATATAGCTTGCAAAAAGGATTGTGGAAGTTCTTCATGGAAAGCAATGTACAAACTTTTTGAGGACGGATATCCAAGGGTAATAGTTAAAATAGCTACATCAGATGTGACAGTTTCCTCAGGCATGTCCTACTTCGACGTTGCATGCTCGTTTCTTCACAGAATAGCAACAAGGCCAAAGATTTTACCCTACACACATATGGTAAAGTGGTTAATTGACCACCTTAACATAGTTGATCGATCATTCAAGAATTCAAAGCTAGATAATATTGGTTCGTTCACTGCATAAGATTTACGGACAATGTACCACTTGCCCATGCCACAGAAGAATTATGATAAAGCTTTTGTCCAAAATCTTTATAAAGAATAATATAGACCTCATGAAAGTAATAAAGGGATGGAAAGATGACTAAGGCAAGCCGAAGCGAGACAAACTTGGTATGTACCCGATAGCAGAGTTACCCTCCCCTTATTGTTATGCTATTTGAATACTATTTAGGATGTTTGCAAAACAAGATACCACTAGTTTTTCCATAGACTGGGTCCCTTTAATTGACACAATCGTAAATTATTCTATTATGAATTGGGTGAGCATTTTGTCTGATAATTTGGCCACAAATATCATGGATTATAGAAGTAAAAGAAGTGTTTCCTCTAGAAAAATACCCCCATTTTACATGAGTGCTTACATTATGGATGAAATTTTATTTTGTTCAAGATTTCCTATCATGGGATGAAAATGGAGAACCTAAGACCCCACTCCAATCCATATTTACCACAGAGCCCTTTGGGAATCCTATTTTCATTTACATTTCTATAAAATTTGCAATGGAGTCATGTTACCCATCCATCATATTATATTTAATGAAAAAGCCCCTAGGATTTCTAAGGAGGCTAGAACAGACATTTTACTAGTTTCTAGATGGTTTGCTGAAGAGAATTTCACTTATATTAGAGTTTTTGGGAGTTATTATTCTCCCCATGTTTTTCCCTATTATGTTTCGATAAGCTCCTAGCTATGGAAATTTCCTACCAATTTCTAGCAAGTGGCATTTCCAAACAAATCAAACATGCCAAGAAGTCCATTTGGCCTAACTTCCCTTTTGACATTGGTCATGCATTCAAGGAGATTTCAAATGTCACTTCATTAAATTTCGCTCTAATGCCAAAGAGGCTATTTGATGCTAATGATGTGGTTAATAATTTCACCACTGAGCTTAAATCGAAACCTTTCATGAATGCGAAATATATGTTTGATGATTTCTCTCAAGGTATGGAAAAGTTCACAGATGTATTGACAAATGCATCCAGTCAGCTTAGTAAAACATACTTTGAGGCTTTCCAAGTATATCGAAATAAAAGGCTGGTAACAGTCCCTTTGGATTTGCATTTATTGAAGATGTAAATAGACCAACTCCAAGCATTATTTTGGATAATGAAGCCACAAATATGTATGAAGATGAATCCAAAGAGAAATCAAATCATGAATCATAGAAATCACAACATAATTCTCAGAAGTTATATCACTGTGACAATGAATTCGAGAGCAGGAATGAGAGCCAAGAGAAAATAATTGATAAAGTGATTAAAGGGATTGAGATACAAATGGGAGGAGAGATTAATGGATTTGAATCATATTCTCAAGAGGTTCAGAATATCCAGAATACACCTGACCAGAGAGAGAAGCCTCAGTCAAAATATTTGAAGAAAGAATGGGAGAAGTTTTCCAAGGCACTAGAAACACCACTGCCAAAGACTAATATTGATGAATCCACAGTTTCAAAACCATAGAGCATTCTTAGAATTTAGTGGAAATTGTAATTCCACTACAATAGGTACCTGAAGTTCATGATCAAGAGATCATTTCGGCATACCCTACAAAACAGGTTGTTTCAAAGATTCAAGAGATACCCTCACTTGATGTCTTCTACAGTCCCAGTCATAAGGCTATATTTAGGAGAAGAAGGAGAAGAAGAATGGATGAAAAATTTTCAAATATTATGGATGAATCTATAGACGTTCTATGGAAAGACCCTTTGGCTAATCCTACAGAACATTTGACTAAGTTATCACAATACAAAGGATCATATTCTATTGCTACCATTGACAAAGCCACATAGGTACAAATTCTACTGAAGCAAAAAGAAGACAAAGTACAAGAGTTAGAGAGACTGTTAGAACAATAAAAGTCTAACTCGAGTAAGCAGATTGAAACGAAGATGTCTCAATTTCAAAAGGATTTTGAAAGAATGAATTTACAATACCAGGTACATATTGTAGAGAAAGAAACACAACTTGAAGCAGAAATGGTCAAATTGAAAAGCCAACCTCAAGTAGAGTTGTTCATAAAATAAGCATTGGAAATGAACACAGAGCTAAAGCAAAAACAAGAAACCTTTTGTCATCAAGTCTCAATCACTAACTCTTACTGTGATACAAGAAAAATTATAATCCAACAAGTGGCTACCAGGAGACTTGAATGCGAGAAAGTTGAAAAGAATATTAATGAATTCATTCAGTGGCAAGGGTCTGACTTAAGAAAGAAAGTTAACCTACTTCAAATAGATAAATTTCATAAAAATATTTTATTTAAGGATTGGGAAATAAAGATAAGACAAGCAGAAAAGGGAACAACAAAGGCATCAAGGTTAATAAATGAAATTATTGAATATGTTAATGAACAACTTTTGAAAGCTGAACTTATTAAAAAATCCACAACTGAAGTGCTCCTGGAGCTCAAACCATTAGAAGCATAGTTGAAGGAAAGTATAGAGATGCAAGAGGAAATAATTAAAAAGATAAATAAGTTTTATCAAGAAAATTATTGTAATTTTCTGATCAAACCTTATCATCAGTGCCTAACTTTACAATCATTAACTGATTCTACAAAGAAATCACAACCATCACTTTTGAATGTAGTGTTTAAAGGCCAGAGCAGATAAGGGATTACACAACCAACTCAGCTAAAGCCAATGATGGATATTTTTATCTCCGAGATCAAATGCGCAAAGAGGATCAACCCACATAATCATGTTGTTATTTTATTTTCTAGATTGTAGTTTAAGTTTACTCCTTATGAAGATGGTTGTTTGAAACCTCCATTGTTTGAGTAATAATCTATTTTAAACATTTTTTAGTTTAGTATTTAAACCCTTCTCATGCATTTAGAGAAGGGTCCAGAAACTTGTCAAAAACATTTGCAAAGAATGCACTTCTGTAAGTTTGTGAATTCCTTTATGAATTAATGGAATGAAATCAGTTATCTTTTGACATTTGAAGTTGTTTAACTAAAGTTGCACCATTTTACTCTTTAAATTGCTTGAAATTTAAGAGGAGAAGAAAACTACTATCTGTTTGAATGAGTAGAACTTCGTATATATGGTACTTCTACACGTTATATTAAGTTTTTATTTTTAGATTGATAGTTATCTTTTTATCTGCATTATATATTTGAATTGTTGTCATAAATGGATGTTAAATGCACTTATGTACTGATATTTGTTTATGATTTACTATCTTATATATAATCAAACATATAAATGTGATATACATTAAGAATTATTTTGATTAAAATATTTTGTTAAAAGAATTATATTTATATAATTTTCATGTCTTTCAACTTTTAAATAGTCTTCATTACTAATAGTTGGAAGATATATTTTTCTATCACATAAACGAATGAACATCCCAGGTATATAGTAGAATAGATAGTTTAGATAAATGCCTATGATAGATTAAATCATTTCCCATTTGCATGTTATATAAACAAAACACACCCAACATCATCCTTATTGGGAAACTGGTCCCTTTATCCCTAGTTGGAGCCACCACACCAAACAGAAAAGGACTTTCTGTAAGGTCCGGACTGGGTGGTTTTCCCCCATGTTGTTTCAATGGAATCCAGAGGCCTCAACAATTTGATACACTCAAGGAAAAAATTTCTTTAGCACCTCTCTTAAGAGGCCCAGATTGGAAATTTCCCTTTCAAATTTCCACTGATGCCTCTGATTCAACCATAGGAGCAGTATTGGGTCAAAAGGAGGATCATGTAACCCATGCTATTTATGTTTTTAGTAAAAAATTAACTCCTGCAGAATTGAATTACATGATAACTGAAAAAGAATTCCTTCCTGTGATTTATGCTATTAACAAGTTTAGACATTACATCACATGATATGAAGTCATTGTACACACTGATCATTCTTCCATTCGATATGTCATGAATAAATCAGTCACTAATGGTAGGATCACTAGGTGGATTTTTCTGCTACACAAATTTGACATCACAATACTGGATAGACAAGGAAAATAAATAAGGTAGCTGATTTCTTATCTAGGCTCAACCATGCAAGTGAGGATGTTCCTGTTAATGATATCTTTCCCGATCAATTTTTTTTTGCTATTTTTGTCAAAATACCTTGGTTTGCAGATATGGCCAACTACCTTGCTACAGGAAAGTTTCCACCCTACTTTTCATCTAATAAAAAAAAGAGGATTATTAGGAAAAGTGTTGATTACTCTTGTATTAAGGGAGACATCTTTTTCACTGGACGTTATTTGATTATTCGTAGGTGTGTCAAGAAAGATGATATATATGAAATATTGAGAGCTTTCCATGATGAAACTTGTGGGGAACACTTTGCAGACAAGTGGACAACCTATAAGATCCTCTGCTCAGGTTACTACTGGCCAAGTGTTTTTAAAGATGCAAAGGAATATGTTCGAAAGTGTGATAGCTGCCAGATAATGGGGCGACATGTACAATTAGACGAGATGCCTCTGTAGCTACAGGCTCTCATAGAACCCTTCGAGAGGTGGGATCTTGATTTTGTAGGTCCCATCAGTCCTATGTCCAAAGGTAAGAAGTATATTTTGGTTTTTACTGATTATGTTACAAAGTGGGTGGAGGCAAGAGCACTACCTAAAGAAATGGAGAAAGTAGTGGTAGATTTTATTTTCTCTGATATTTTTGTAATATTTGGAGTACCAAGGGAAAAAATTACTGATCAAGGTACTTATTTTGTGTCAAATATTATGCAGGGAATTGTGCAAAAATATCAGATTACTCATCGGAAGTCCACCCCTTACCATCCACAGGACAATGGGCAGGTGGAATCAACAAATGAGGTGTTGGAGACAATCCTTACCAAGACAGTCCAATTACAAAAGAAGGATTGGTCTTATCAACCTCCAGAGTCATTGTGGGCTTACAGGATCACATGGAGAAATACCGCTGGCTTCTCTCCATATGAATTGGTGTATGGAAAGCAAGTTGTATTTCCCATTGAATTTCAAATCAGAACTTTCAAGATGGCAACATCTTTGGGTATAGACCTTGATGAAGCTCAACAATAGAGAATCTTGCAGCTCAATGAGTTGGATGAGATTAGATAGGATAATTTTCAACATATTGACTTGATCCAACAACAACAGGCTAAATGGCACAAAAAATACATTAAAACAAAGAAATTCAAAGATGGATATTGGGCATTGTTGTATGATTCAAAATTTAAGAACTTTAAAGGGAAATTCAACACACATTGGCTAGGCCCCTATGAAATTGAGATTTTTTTTTATAATGGATCTGTTCAGTTTAAAAATATTGATGATGGGAATGTTACCTTCTTGGTGAATGGGATCAGACTCAAGCTATATAAAAAACCCCAATCTAAGGAGGAATTTCTAGAGGAAATTGTGAAGAAGAAAGAGTTGGAAATGGTGAGAGAAGGAGTCATTCCTTCAACTACCTCTTCCTGATTTTCTTGCTGATACAATGAGCTCACTTTGTTCCTCCTCATGATCGGTAAACCATGAGCGGAATGTCTATTGGGTATAGGTTTATTCATTTTTCTGGGCCCAATGGATTAGTTACAGAAAAGGAGCCCCCTTGGAGTCTTCTTTTTCAGTATTTCAGACTCTCTAAAATTGAAATCTAGCGATCATGGATTTCCCTGGGCTCATTAAAAACACAGGTGAGTGGATCCTTTATGATCCTCTCAATAAATCACGTTTCTCATTTAATTTGTAGATTTCTCATGTTGGAATGATGTGGGATTCCTTAAGGCCCTCCTTCAAACAATCTTGGCCCATCGACATCAACAAATTATCTAGGTGCAAGATTAGAGCCTTATGATGCCTTGAATATTCTATGCCCTAATGAAAGGCTATCTCACCATTAGAAATGGGGAATCATTATGGCTCCTTGACCACTGGATCCTACAGGGGGTTCAACAACAGCTCATAAATTTACACATGATAGGATGCATCAAGGTACCTTGGTCGTCACTCTCATTAATGGTGATGAGCCTCACATTGGTTAACAATTGACCTCAGTGGCTTGTAATCCAATCAGATCATTTCAAATTTGACATCAACACATTCATTCATGTGCAATTAATTGTACATGAATGGGGAGAAACGATATTTCCTGTAGAATAATTTCCTACAAAATGTTCACTAGTCACGGTTTCATTTCATGCAGCAACGCCCTTGGTTTCCTGAAGAACAAAAGTCATAGAAATAACATTAGTTTAAATTATTTGATAAAGTACTGACAGTTTTATTATTGGTCGAGATCATGAATTGTGTGATTATACATCTAAAGTAATTTTTTTGTGTGGGTTATCATTTCAAGAAACAACCAAACATCATCCAAGGACTAGACCGTTGGAAGGTAAGCTCGGTAAGGTACTATCAGTGGCAGGACACTTAAGGTAAGAGGTAATGATGCTTTAATTTTAAAAATTTGTATGATTTAAGATATGGTTACCCTCGCAGAAAAAACCATCCGCAAACCATTGTATCATAAATTGAGCTCCATGGCTGATGATCATGACTCTGACATGCATGGTGGTTTTACTCACAATATCTACTCCACAGGTCGGATAATGATTATAATCATGATCACGACCTTCTTTTCGAAATATCTGCACACTCTGGCATTTCCAATTTAAACCTCCCTTGTTTAGTGATCCATTGTAAGTCTTAGCACCGCATTTCTATGAGTTGTGTTCATTCTTTATCGCATGTACTTCACTATGTCAAAATTGCATGCCCCTGTTTGATTTGAGCTGCAAGGTCCTACGTTGTTGGAAGCTGACCATGGTAGTATAGTGCGACTGGAGAAAACAGGGTGGTTACCCTTGTTTCAAAGATTCAGTTGCCATGATTCAGAGGTTACAAATTCTTTTGCCCTGAATTTGAACGGTGACGAAGCACAAGTCAGGAATGTCGAGTTCAGATTAACAAAGGATCCTATGGCTCAGGCATGAGGAATTCCATAGTGCAAGGAATGTTGGCTTAAGAACCAACGTTTCAATAAGGGAATTTGTGAATCCTTTCTCTAGAAGGAGCATTCAAATCCTGACTGGAGCAAAGGGATTCCACAGGAATTCCTGAGAAATAAGTATCGACACCCGTTATTTTTCCTGCAGAAGTATATAACATGTGAAGGTCACTTTGGGCTCATGTTTTTATTTCACATTTGGCTTCTCGGAAATTTTCGCGTCAAGCCTTTAAATTTTCCATTTTATTTGAAGAAGTCCCTGATGAAAATGTCTACATTCGCTAAGGAAAGGGCAACCCACTTAGAAGAAAATATCTATCACCATGGAATGGTAAAAATCATCCTAATGGAGGTTCTACAGAAGAAGAAGAAGACATGGGAGGATTTTCTGGCTGAGAATTTTTTCATGGAGGATGATGTCTCTGACCCTTCAGAGATTAAGGAAGAAAAGCTAGAAGAAAAACTAAGGAATAAGCCATGAAACCGTGGGCCACATACAAAGGAGGATGAAAAATATGAAGAAGTGGTGGTGACTGGGGAGATTACAGGTAAAAAGGCCAAGTTGAAGGGCATCTCCACCCCCGCTAAGAGATTTACAAGCAGCCAGGCTTCAAAGATGGATATAAAGGACACTATAGAAGGGGGGGTACTGCCAAAATATGATAAAAATAAAGAAAAGCACCGCGGACCACCTAAAGGGAAGGAGAAGGTGGATACAATTGAATTCATTGATGGAGAAACAATTTCCTTCCATGATCCCCCGCTGCAGGAAAGCAAGAATGAAACAAAAGAAGAAAAGCAAGGATAGGAGGACCATAGTGTCCCCCAATCTTCCCAAGAACATCATGAGGGGGAAGTAACTCCACAAAAAAAGAGGTATCTACAAGAATTAGAGGATATTATCACTGAGCTCACTGTTTTAGAACAGGCTTTGAGGAAGGAGAATGAAACCTTGAAAGAAAACAGCCTATGCATGTAGAAAGAGCATGAGGAATGGCATCAGAAGGTCACCTAAATCATGAAAAATAAGCAGGCTCAGATTAACCATATGAAGAATAAAAATGAGATTTACAGGGTTCAGGTTTAGGAAGAGTCTAGTAGGGCCCAATTGTATCATTTGGCTGCAGTACTTGCTGCCGAGGGCAAGGACTGATTTCATGTTTTGGAGGGTGCAACATTTTTCCTTGCATAAGAGACATACAAGAAACCACGTGCGGGGGAGATGTTGAGTCCCAATTTTTCCTAATTTTGACACCTTTATTATAAATTACATCTCCCATTTTAAACTCTCCTTGACCCCTAATATTCTTATTTCAGTTATATCATCTAGGTTTTTGGCCAAAAGGGTGCTATATGCTTGAGGTATGCAAATTAGCATAAAAAAGTATCATTGTACCTTAATCTTAAAAATTCCTTAAGCTAGTTGTTTCCATATTGAATTATCATGCCAAATGATCTAGAAATTAGAAATCTTATGCAGATTTCCTTTGATTCGAAGAAGCTCCAAAATTTCCTAAAGAAAGCTCGTGCAGTCGCATTTCCTGTAGACACTCCAGAATTCCTGTAGATGCGGATTTCCTGTAACCGCCCAGATTTCCTGCAATAGAATTAGTGGTTAGCTATGTTCCACTCACTGCCAAATCAAAAGACAACATGGGTTTTGTGGGGAATTCATCATACATGGATGTCTTCCTACTGGATGTTTCAAATCCACCTCCGAAACCACCAAGATCCACATACCTCTTCTCGTTGGCTGCATGAGCAGAAACTCCAGCCATGTAATGAAATTTGCCTAATCCATGATTTTAGTCATGGATTAGACTCAAAAGAGATAATTTTGATAGTATGTACCTGTATTGATAGCTAATAGCTCATACTAGTATTTTTCCTCATTCAAGCCAAATATGGGCTTTCGAACTTGTATAAATTCGACTATGTTTCATATTGTAAGGGGTTAGGTTGGGTTTTGATGATAGCATATATCAGATTGTACTTGCTTGTAATATCTTTAGGTTAATATAATATTTGATGTTCTGTCTATTCTACTAAGCAAGCCTCTTTAATCTTGAAGGGGTTGTGAGTGAAGGAGGGCCCCCTTAGTTGCAGTGTGTGAGCATTTTAATTTTTGTTATGCAGTAATAATTCATTTACACAACTAATATACACTTTCTGAATTTTCAACAGCAATTATCAATTGACTAAATGATTATGTTCCTGTGTTAATGTGTGGATTTCATTTAATCAAGTTCAATTTACATTGTCAAGTTGATTTCTTTCTTGCTATAAGTTTGATCTCTTATCTTTTCTAATCACATCAACAATACTAAGAGTTGTAGAGGGATGTTTAAATCCACTCCATAGACTTTGCTACCAAATGTTGATGCAGAAAAGAGGCATTATTTCTATGTGTGATTGACTGGTTTAATTATTAAGAACTTGAAGTATTAAGCATGCATATATATTGCACAGCCTCTCACAAGATTACTTGACCTGGGTTGATAATTTATGTTGAAAAATTATAAGTCTATAATTTGACTCAACATTCTCCATGACACGCTTTGGGTATGTGGAGTCCCACAAATTGGCGTAGCATGCCTCTTCAAAAACACAAGGTTCGACATCCGGGACGACTGTGCTTTCTAGCGTCTCCCACGTAACCAAAGAAATTAATAAGAGCAACCATGAATAATAGAATTTATTTCCTTCTTCCTAAGCCTTGTGTGTTGGAAATGTTGTCATTGATTGCAAAGGAGGCAGCAAAGACAGAGACAGACAAAGGAGGCAGTAAAGAAGAGAACAAAGGAAGCAAAGGAGACAGGCGGAAGAAGACTGTCGAAATGTAACAGTCAAACAGCAGAAGCAGCGAAAGAAGCAACGACAGAGACAGAGAAAGATGCACAATGAAGGCAGAGGCAGAGCCCAACCGGAAAACAACAAATACAGAGGAAGAGATGAATAGAGGCAGAGCCGTTATCACTGCAGAGGCAGAGGCAGAGTCGTGGAGGCAGAGGCAGAGCCGTTACCACGGCAGAGGCAGAGCCGTTAGCACAGCAGAGGCAGAGCAATTTCATACATAAATTTCGGGAATCTTAACCCAAGCGGCAGCTATATATATATACAAACAAATTCCGAGAATCACTACCCCCGTTGGAAGATACACTAAAGATTGGAGCAACAAAGTATATATATAAATCTCATTCCAGGAATCGTTACCCACGCTGGAGGAAACACTAAAGTTGAAACATAAAGCTTATATATATGCAGCGCATTACATATATTGTGCCTTATACACAAAGGTCTAAACCATAGATATTTATAGGGTGCACAATATATAAAGGCAGGGTGCAATGCATCATGGGCCCGACGAGCAATGTTAGTCTTAAACCATTGGCAAAGTATATCTATGGGTAGCGCGGTATATAAAAAGAACATATGAACTTAATTAAAATTTAACTCTCTAGTGGGACCCTCTCAAATCGCATCGTAGAAAGCAGCGGAACATGCAAACAAGAAGTTGCGATTACGATTGAAAGCCCAGACCCGATGGGCATATAAACTAAAATTCATATATACTTGAGTTCCGGTGAACAGTGACTGATCGCATCAGAAAAAGATGGAATATCGGAACATGCAACTGGGAGTTGCGATTGTGATCAATCGCAATCGGAAGTAGTCGAAGGATAATACACTAATCGCATCGGAGAAAAACTGTGCAGCGGAACATATAAACAAATATTTGCGATTGCGATTGGAAGTTTGGACCCAATGGAATTATAAACTATGATTTATACAGGCTTAAGTTCCGCGTCAAAGAAAATGATTCATCACATCAGAAAAATTCAGTGAACAGGGTATCAATCGCATCGGAGCAAGGCAGCTTGCGATTGCGATCAATCACAATCGGAAATCTGTGGAGGGTATCAATCACATCGGAGCAAGGCAACTTGCGACTGCGATCAATCACAATAGAAAACCTCTGAAGGAGAAATATATCACATCGGAAAGTGTGGAAAGTGGGCCCGAAAGGGCATCTGTTAAGTATTAACATGATTCTTTATTGTTATAGTGGAAGTGGCAGTTTGTTTGTTAAAACTTTATATAAGTTTGCCGAGTATTGAAATGTACCGCGTGGTCTGTGGACCCACGGGCCTTGGCTTAAGGTGGAGGGTGATTTTTAATATAAAACGATTGCAATGTGTGCAATCGCATCGGGCCATAAAACAAAGGCCGTGGTGTATGTATGTTCCGCTTGCGTAACTCACCACATCAACAAGACACTTGCTGTGTGTAAAGCGTTGGAATTTTCCCAGATTTGAAGTCAGCAGTTACATATATATATAAAAAGTGCTGATATAAAAAGCACAGTTACAAATGTATGTAATATGGCAGTTACCCTGCGACAGTGAATAAGGAAACAAACAGAGCCGAAAGGGACAAAGACACAGTCAAAGAAAAGACAAATGCGCAGCTAGCGAACAGGCTGAATGAGTGAGTTGGAGTTCTCATTGTAATTGAATGTAAATAATTTTAATTTATATTGTTGTGATGCATTGGCAAGTCTCCGGAAGAGAACAAATATCCCACTGTAATGTTAAATTGATACCTACAGTTATATTTTCTGAATGAGTAGATAAAGGAATGAGAAGACAGAAGCCAAAGAGTCATGAATGTTCACTCAAAATTCCTTGTGAAATACAAACATTCATGTGAGGAACTCTATAAATAATATCAACTGGATATGCATAAGGGAGGTTAGAGAGAGTAAATATAGTGAATGCAGAGTATATAAGAGTGAGGTAGAGAAGATTAGGAAAAGAAGAGCAGAAAGAGATGCTACAGAATAGAGCTGATATCTGAGGTAAATCAGTAAACATTCAGTTTGATAAATTGAGGAAGTTGGAGCTTCCATATCAAGTTGCAGCTTGATAGCCGTTAGTTGTAGCTGACTAAGGTTGGAGCTTACAGAAAATTGAAGGGAGTTGGTGCTTCCTTGCAAGTTGTAGCTTGCAGAATTGAGGTTGGAGCCTCCTATAGGTTGGTGCCTATAGAAAACAGTGGTGAGAGGGAGTTGGAGCTTGCCTTTTCATCACAACAATAATAAAATGTGGTTTTCTCCCTTTATGGGTTTCCACTTATATCTGGTGTCTTTGTGCATGATGTTTATGTGTTGATCTGATTTATATCATCTGCTTAATACCTGCTGCTCTCATATTAATTCTACTATTATATTATATTAATACTTGCTGCTCACATTCTAATATTACTCACATATCAAGTTGGACATGAAATGAAGGTGTAAATAAGTTTTAATGAACAGTTTTAAAATTCCATGAATGTGTTAAATTGATTCACCCCCCCCTCTCAGTTTAACTAAGGGTTCAACAATTGGTATCAGAGCAAGTTCCTTTGTACCATTTTAACAACTGAAAGGAGATTCTAGGTTCTTAGGATGGCTAGTAAAGAAGGATGCTCAACCAATAAAGCCCCTTTCTTTACAGGTGCAAATTATGCCTTCTAGAAAATTAGGATGAGGACATACATAATGTCTCTAGGAATAGAAGTTTGGGGTGCTGTGGAATTAGGATATGCCCCATAGTCAACTGACTCAGAGAAAGAATCCAAACAAGATTTTGTAGCTAACGCAAAATCCATGAATGCTATCTTGAATGGATTGTGTGAAGCAGAGTTTATCAAAGTAATGCACAAAGACACTGCCAAAGAGATGTGGGATACTCTGGAGCACATCCATGAAGGAGAAAAGAAAGTAAAGACTGCCAAACTTTAATTCTACAGAGCCCAATTTGAGAACTTAAAAATGAATGATTATGAAGACATTGACAATTTCTTCCTAAAAGTAGCAGAAATTGTTAACAATATGAAAGCTCTTGGAGAAACCATGCCAGAAAGTATAATTGTGTAAAAGATTCTAAGATCTCTTCCATCCAGGTTTAATCCCAAGGTGTTTGCAATAGAAGAAACAACTGATTGGGAAACCTTGACCATGAACTAGCTACTTGGAAATTTAAGATCATATGAGATGAGGCTCCCACAGTAGAAGCCAAGCACGAGGGAGGCAACCTTTAAAACAGAAAAGAAGAAAGAAGAAGAGGAAGAGATATGCTCTTTCTCGGATCAAGAAGAGGCAAATTTTGTCAAGAAACTGGATAGAGGTTCAGGTAAATACAAAGGTAAACTTACTTTCAAATGCTTTAACTATGGAAGAGTTGGACACTATGCTGCTAAGTGTCCTCACAAGAAAGTAAAGAATCAGGCTCAAGAATTAGAGAAAAATACATCAAATAACTGGCAGAAAGGAAAGAAGTTCAGCAGAAAATCCTTCTATGCTCAACAAGACAATAGTACATCTGAAGACTCAGATGAACCTTCAAGTGAAGAAGGAACCTCTAAATTTTTATTGATGGCCATAGAAGAACTTGAAGGTCTCCTGCTAGAAGATGAAGAAGAAGAAGGTGAAGTCGACCTTGAGGGGGAGCTAAGAAGTGCTTTGGAAGAGATTGATAGACTCAAGTTGAAATGCAGAAAACAAAAGGACATTCTCCTCAAGTATGTACGAGAAGAACAGAATTCAGAAGTCCTTATGCAGCTAAAGATAGAGCTTGATGTTGGGTGTGGAGCCTGATTATCTTGTTTACTTTGTATCACAGCAATGGACCCCTGTACCTTAAAAAGGGGCGGCAACGCCGCCCGAAATTAATCGCTCCCGTGGGGGGTCCAGGGCTTTTCGGAGCCCCCCCCTGGCGAGGTTTCGGGGGCAGCGCCCTCGAAGCTAAAAATAGATGTAAAATTGCCTTGTAAAAGTATAGTAATTTCTAGTCAATCTGGGCCGTTCATTAGGCAAATGATCTGACGGTAGAAGTTATGTTTAGATTAGGGTTTTTTTCCCTAGAAGGCAACCCCCTTGTATATATGAGGGCATTGTATTGTGGCTATGTATTATGTGTGTATTCTCAGAGCGAGAAACAGAGAGGGAGACTGTGAGAGAGAACAAAGGATATTACAACGGATATGCTGTAGGTTTTGTCTCTTCATTTTTGCTGGATAATAGAAAGGAAGAACTGGCTGTTTGAGGTGGACGTAGCCCAAACTGGGTGAAGCACGTATATATGTGTCTCTTTGGTTTTATGTGTTTTGTGTGCTTGTATTTTCCGCATATTTTATGTGTTTCATTGCTCTGTAATATTTAATTTTCTAACACTTGAAGAAGCCAAGAAGATAGATGACATGTTACTTAAGCAAATCAAGGAGAAAACTCAGGAACAAGAGAAGTTGGAAGAAGAAGTAGTATGTCTTAGGAAGAAATTAGAAAATGCTCAAAGGAAAGTGGCTATAAATTCTTCTCAAACAACATGCTCTAGTAAGTTGAATGAAATTATGGTTGCTCAAAGATCTCCTATGATAAAAACTGGAATAGGCTATGAAGGAGAATCAAGTAAAAGAAAAGAAAAGGAAAATAGAGAGATTATTTTTGTAAAATCAAAGAAGGATGATGAAGCAACTCAAACAATTCCTGCAAAAGAAGAAACATGTAATGAGAAGACAGAGATCAGAATAAACCTCTAGTAACAAAGAATGTTGTAAACACTAAGACAACAGGAAAAAGATCATATGCCCCTGAGTATGTCAAATTTGGAAGCCATCAAAGGAGATTCTTCCCTCTTCTGAAGAATGCCACTTGTTATGTCTGCCACAAGCTGGGACACATTGCTGCATATTGTCATGCAAGGAGGAGTAATTCAAACCAGCAAAATATGAAAACATTGAAGAGACTGCCTCAAGCAAACAAATGGAAAAGACAACCTTACATCAGGTATGCAAATAGTTTCTATGGTTACTGTTTTTATTGTAAGGAATTTGGCCATAAAATCATTGAGTGTAGAAAGTATGGAAAAAGATTGATGTTCAACACCTCAAGGAGGTTTATGAATCAAGGAAATTTTGTTCATACTCACAATTCTGCAAAAATTATGATCAAATGTTGTGTATGCAATCAAGTTGGACATATGCCTTCCAAATGTTCTCTCAGAAGATGTAGTTCATCACCTCACAAAAGATACCAAAAAAAAGGGTGTCTCCAGTGGATAAAGAAGGTGAATAAATGTGACTTGGCTCTAACTGCTCAAGACCTGAAAATCCAGTGGTATTTGGATAGTGGCTTCTCAAAACACATGACTGGAGACAGAAGCATGTTTATAACTCTTGATGAAAAGAAATCTGGCAATGTTACCTTTGGCAATGATAAATCAGGAAAAATAAAAGGAAAAGGCTCAGTCAGCATAGACAATGGCAGAGGAAAGGCCCAAGATGTATTATTTTTAGATGGGCTAAAAGCAAATTTGCTAAGTGTCAGTCAAATGTGTGACAAAGGCTGTGAAGTTCTTTTTAGAGCACAAGATTGTGAAGTCAGATCAAGCACCACAGGTAAGACTCTACTCAAAGGAGTTCGAACAGAGAGTAATTTTTACATTGTGAAAGAGGAAGATGAAGCATGTCATCTTAGCAAACTTGAGGAGTCATGGTTATGGCATAAAAGATTGGGACATCTCAGCTTCGATCACATCATCAGACTAAGCAAGAAGAAAGCTGTCAGAGACATGCTAGAAATAAAGAGGCCTTCTAATACCATATGCAAATCATGTTAATTAGGCAAACATACTCGCACATCCTTTAAGGCCAAAGATGAGTTATCAACAAGAAGACCACTCCAGCTTGTGCACATGGATTTGTGTGGACCTGCAAGAACTAAAACACCAAGTGGAGAATCCTACTTCATGCTGATAGTAGATGATTTCTCCAGAATGACATGGGTTGAATTTCTCAAGAATAAATCGGAAGCTCTAGACAAATTCAAAATATTCAAAGCATTAGCAGAAAATCAGACAGGATGCAAGCTAAAATGCATCAGATCAGACAGAGGAGGTGAATTCACAGATTATGACTTTGCAGATCTATGCAATGAATATGGCATAAAAAAAAAATTACTATTGTAGGGACACCTCAGCAGAATGGAGTAGCAGAGAGACAAAAAATATCTGTTCAACAAATTGCCAGAGCCATGATGCAAAAGAGTAATATTCCTCAAACCTTCTGGGCAGAAGCAGTACACACAGCGATGCATATCCTTAATAAAGCCCACTTAAGACCAAGTAGTGATAAGACTCCATATGAACTATGGCATGGGAAACCAACTTCAATTAAACATTTTAGAATCTTTGGAAGCAAGTGTTACATAAAGAATAATGATGAAAATATTGGGAAATTTGATGCAAGAGCAGATGAAGGGATTTTTCTAGGATATGCTTCCAAAAGTAAAGGGTATAGGTGCTACAACAAGACTCTTCGAAAAATAGTAGAAAGCATTGATGTGAGATTTGATGAAGAACTTCCAAACAATACAAGAGATACAGACTGCTGCAATCCATCAGATAACCATGAAGAATAAAACCAAGATGATGAGAAAACAAGCAAGACAACAGAAGATACAGAGCTGAGTTCTAAAGCTCCCTCAAGATATACTCAGAAGAACCATCCTGAAGATTAGATCATTGGAGATAAGAGAGTAGGGGTCAAAACTAGAGGGCAGCTAACTGAATAGACAGAAGAGGTATACATAGCCATGTTATAAAAAATAGAGCCAAAGAGATTTGAAGAAGCCAGTAAGGACAAGTATTGGGTGAATGCTATGAATGAAGAATTGGACCAAATTGAGAAGAAAAATACCTGGGAACTAGTTCCTAGACCCACTGAGAAAAATGTCA
Source organism: Pinus albicaulis (assembly GCA_034641835.2). Lineage (NCBI taxonomy): Eukaryota > Viridiplantae > Streptophyta > Pinopsida > Pinales > Pinaceae > Pinus > Pinus albicaulis. Next base: position 1,209,390,587 of record CM076570.1, on the reverse strand, counting down.
TAGGCTCAAAATGGGTATTCAAAAATAATGAATTAAGAAGGATAGGTAATCAGGAATAAAGCCAGACTTGTCTGCAAAGGATACTCACAAATTGAAGGACTTGATTACGATGAAACATTTTCCCCTGTAGCCAGAATGGAAGCTATCAGAATGTTCCTGGCATTTGCATGCTACCAAAAATTCAAGGTATATAAAATGGATGTAAAATCTGCATTTCTGAATGGAGACTTAGAAGAAGAAGTCTACATGGAACAACCATAAGGCTTCTCATTAACAGACAAAGAAGACTATGTATGTAAACAGAAGAAGGCTCTTTATGGACTGAAACAGGCTCCTCGTGCTTGGTACTCAATACTAGATAAATATTTGCAAAAACAAGGCTTTAAGAGAGGTGGAGTAGACAACAATATATACATAAAAGACCATGAAAATGAACTCCTGATTGTTGTAGTATATGTTGATGACATTATGTTTGGAAGCAACAAAGAAGAACTAGCAAAAGGGTTTGCTGATGAGATGAAAATAGAGTTTGAGATGTCTATGATTGGAGAGCTCAGTTGCTACCTAGGACTTCAAATTCAACAAAAGAACACAAGTAAATTCATCTCAGAGGAAAAATACTTAAAAGAAATGTTGAAAAAATTCAAAATGGAGGACTGCAAACCTGTGTCAACTCCCATGATCACGGGATGCAAGCTATGTGCTGATGATGGGTCTGCAGATATAGATCAAAAACACTATAGATCCATGATAGGAAGTTTTTTTTGTATCGGACAGCATCCAGACCAGACATCATGCTAGCAGTAGGACTAGTGGCTAGATATCAAGTGGCACCTAAACAAAACCACCTTCTTGCAGTCAAAAGAATATTTAGATACCTACAAGGAACAACACAGTATGGACTTTGGTATCCTAAAGGCAAAAGCTTCACTTTGATAGCATACACAGATGCAGATTGGGCCAGTTGTGTAGATGACAGGAAAAGCACAATTGGAGGTGCTTTCTATCTAGGAGAAAGTCTGGTGGCATGGTTAAGCAAGAAACAAACATCTATCTCTCTGTCTACAACAGAAGCAGAATATATAGCAGCAGCAGCATGTTGTACACAAGTCACGTGGATGAAGCAAACCCTCCAAGACATGAAGGTAAGCATTGATGAACCTATCTCAATCAAATGTGATAATACAAGTGCTATAAGTATATCTAAAAATCCTGTGCTTCACTCAAAAACTAAACATATCCCAATCAAGTATCATTTTCTCCGAGAACAAGTGGCTTAGAAGATAGTAAAACTGGAGTATTTACCAACAAAAGAAAATACAATAGATATATTTACTAAACCGCTTGCCAGAGAACCATTTGAATATTTGAGATACAGACTAGGGGTAGTTTCTGTAGATGCTACTCTATAATATGAAGAGAAAGAACAGTTTCAAGGGGAGAACAGAAATGAAAATATCATTCTCAGGGGGAGATCAACCAGCAAGGGAAGCATGAAAACAAGTCCTTAGGATCAAAAGGATTATGGCAAGAATACATTCAACATAAAAGAATCAATAAAAGGGCGAAAGGGTCAGTGGTGCAATGGAAGAGTGGTGAACCCGATGTGAACCGAACACATAAGAGTAGTGAACCCGATAAAATCACAGGATCAAAGAATAGAAGCTACACTAAGAATTCAAACCCCTTACCATTGATGTCAAAGGGGGAGGAAGAGCAAGAAACAGGAGAAAGGATCCTAACAGGCAAGTAGAGGAAGTGTATTGCCATCAATGACAAAGGGGGAGACTGTTGGAAATGTTGTCATAGATGGCAAAGGAGGCAGCAAAGACATAGACAAACAAAGGGGGCAGCAAAGAAGAGAACAAAGGAAGCAAAGGAGACAAGCGGAAGAAGACTGTTGAAATGTAATAGTCAAACAGTAGAAGCAGCGAAAGAAGCAATAGCAAAGACAGAGAAATAAGCACAACGAAGGCAGAGGCAGAGCCTAGCTGGAAAACAACGAATACAGAGGAAGAGATGAATAGAGGCAGAGCCGTTATCACTACAGAGGCAGAGGCAGAGTCGTGGAGGCAGAGGCAGAGCTGTTACCATAGCAGAGGCAGAGCCGTTAGCACAGTAGAAACAGAGCAATTTCATACAAAAATTTCGGGAATCTTAACCCAAGCGGCAGGTGTATATATATACAAACAAATTCCGAGAATCACTACCCCCGTTGGAAGATACACTAAATATTGGAGCAGCAAAGTATATATATAAATCTCATTCCGGGAATCGTTACCCACGCTGGAGGAAACACTAAAGCTGAAACATAAAGCTTATATATATGCAGTGCATTACATATATTGCGCCTTATACACAAAGGTCCAAACCATAGATATTTATAGGGTGCGCAATATATAAAGGCAGGGTGCAATGCATCGTGGGCCTGACGAGCAATGTTAGTCTTAAACCATTGGCAAAGTATATATATGGGTAGCGCGGTATATAAAAATAACCTATGAAATTAATCCAAAGTTAACTCGCTAGTGGGACCCTCTCAAATCGCATCAGAGAAAGCAGCGGAACATGCAAACAAGAAGTTGCGATTGCGATTGAAAGCCCGGACCCGATGGGCATATAAACTACAATTCATATATACTTGAGTTCCAGAGAACAGTGACTGATCGCATCGGAAAAAGGTGGAATATCAGAACATGCAACTGGGAGTTGCAATTGCGATCAATCGCAATCAGAAGCAGTCGAAGGATAATACACTAATCACATCGGAGAAAAACTGTGCAGCGGAACATATAAACAAAGAGTTGCGATTGCGATTGGAAGTTCGGACCCGATGGACTTATAAACTATGATTTATACAAGCTTAAGTTCCGCGTCAAAGCAAATGATTCATCACATCGGAAAAATTCAGTGAACAGGGTATCAATCGCATCAGAGCAAGGTAGCTTGCGATTGCGATCAATCGCAATCGGAAATATGCAGAGGGTATCAATCGCATCGGAGCAAGGCAGGTTGCGACTGCGATCAATCGCAATTGGAAACCTCTGGAGGAGAAATATATCGCATCGGAAAGCATGGAAAGTGGGCCCGAAAGGGCATCTGTTAAGTATTAACATGATTCTTTATTGTTATAGGGGAAGTGGCAATTTGTTTGTTAAAACTTTATATAAGTATGCCGAGTATTGAAATGTGCCATGTGGTCTGTGGACCCACGGGCCTCGGCTTAAGGTGGAGGGAAATTGTTAATATAAAATGATTGCGATGTGTGCAATCGCATCGGGCCATAAAACAAAGGCCGTGGTGTATGTATGTTCCGCTTGCGGAACTCACCACATCAACAAGACACTTGTTTTGTGTAAAGCGTTGGAGTTTCCCCAGATTTGAAGTCAACAGTTACATATATATATAAAGCGCTGATATAAAAAGCACAGTTACAAATGTATGGAATATGGCAGTTACCCTGCGACAGTGAATAAGGAAAAAAACAGAGCCGAAAGGGACAAAGACACAGTCAAAGAAAAGACAAATGCGCAGCTAGCCAAGAGGCTGAATGAGTGAGCTAAAGTTCTCATTGTAATTGAATGTAAATAATTTTAATTTGTATTGTTGTGATGCATTAGCAAGTCTTCGGAAGAGAACAAATATCCCACTGTAATGTTAAATTGATACCTACAGTTATATTTTCTGAATGAGAAGATAAAGGAATGAGAAGACAGAAGCCAAAGAGTCATGATTGTTCACTCAAAATTCCTTGTGAAATAAAAACAGTCATGTGAGGAACTCTATAAATAATATCAACTGGATATGCATAAGGGAGGTTAGAGAGAGTAAATATAGTGAATGCAGAGTATAGAAGAGTGAGGTAGAGAATATTAAGAAAAGAAGAGCAGAAAGAGATGCTACAAAATAGAGCTGATATCTGAGGTAAATCAGCAAACATTCAGTTTGATAAATTGAGGAAGTTGGAGCTTCCCTATCAAGTTGCAGCTTGATAGCCGTCAGTTGTAGCTGACTGAGGTTGGAGCCTCCTGTAGGTTGGTGCCTGCAGAAAATTGAAGGGAGTTGGTGCTTCCTTGCAAGTTGTAGCTTGCAAAATTGAGGTTGGAGCCTCCTGTAGGTTGGTGCCTGCAGAAAATAGTGGTGAGAGGGAGTTGGAGCTTGCCTTTGCATCACAACAATAATAAAATGTGGTTTTATCCCTTTATGGGTTTCCACTTATATCTGGTGTCTCTATGCATGATTTTTATGTGTTGATCTGATTTATATTATCTGCTTAATACCTGCTGCTCTCATATTAAGTCTACTTTTATATTATATTAATACTTTCTGCTCACATTCTAAGATTACTCACATATCAAGTTGGACATGAAATGAAGGTGTAAATAAGTTTTAATGAACAGTTTTAAAAGTCCATGAATGTGTTAAACTGATTCACCCCCCCCCTCCTCTCAGTTTAACTAAGGGTTCAACATTGTGCACGTTCTCCAAGAACTTGGTGTAAAGGAATTGTGACCAATTGAAACTTATGTCCTTCTCCCACTGCACAGCTAGCACGATGATGTGCGTAGGGACCACCGTAGGCCTGCATTTACGCATAATTTATAACCCAACACTAAGGTGCCAAGGCACACCACTGGATCTTCAAGCTGCTACACCGGGAAGTCCCTCGTATCCCTTCCCACCTTGTAGTCCTTCTTGACCTTTGGATCTACTTTCAAATCCTGGATCTTGCCATAATTAGTCATGGGGTTGGGTCCCTTCCTTTGCAAAACGGTGATCTGGTGGATCAGCGTGACATATATGGGAATTTAGCTCTTGATCCAAAGGCACCCATCGTGAACTAGTGCCAGCAGCTGGCACACATATATGTTTGTGATGGGGTATCTGCCAAAGTGGGGAATCCTCAACAGATTGAAAATTCCTGCATGACTCAACCCACGTGCCCAAGGCATGGGATCTACCTTCGAAACTCTGGCATACACCAGTCGCTCCAAGTAGTACTCTGGCGCCAACTTGGGGAATGTATTCTCGTTTTCCAAGTTGTATTCATCGAAATTTATTGCATGGATATTCCCAAACATACCCCCTCTAATGTGACTGCGTCTGAGATCAAGGGCATTTGTAGATAAATGCACACTATTTCCAAATCCTTTGGTTTCTTTAAAGAGGGTCTACGTGACCTGATATATTTTGGGAGACACGAGATGGGCTCGATGAAGATCATAGCCTCTTTAGTTGCACTCATGGGTCTCTTCATCGGGTCATCTATAGGAGACCTATCCTTTGATGCTTGGCGTGGGGACGTGATATGTCTAGGTGACGTCCGCGACTTGGAGGACGACCCCTTGGTCATCTTTCCCTTTGCTTTAGTGGGCATGGACATGAATTCATGCACTTCAGGGACAACTTTGTGCACATCATCAGAGCCTAGTTCAGTAGATGTCGTAAGTAGCACAAAGTGCTCCTCAAACTGCGCACTCTCGATAGCAGGGTTAGTGGTCATCATTCTGGGCTTGAAGATAAATTTAGGGTTTCTCACATTGTATGCGGGGATCTCACGGCCATATATACAATTCACAGAGATAATGACAAGGTGCAATTCACTCAAACAACAAAGGAACATAAAAAGAATTGCTTCCTTTATTTTATAGGCAATCCATGGTAAAAACGGTCGGAATTTCATTAAAGTCACCTTATCCCCATAAAAATGGTAAAAAATCCCATAATATCTCCTCATTAAATGTAGAAAAACTGCTCCATCCAATGGTAAAACCAACTTTTTAACCAGAGTTAATGTTCCAACGACTAGTTTTTCCTACTGCGCACAACCTCTGTGCTCATGTTGCACCTTCCTGTGTATGTCCTTTGCGCAGCTCGCAGACAAGTGGATTCTGTTTCTTTGGCCATATATTCATTTGGCAGGCACAAGGTTATCCCTATATGGCTTTAGTTATATTTTTTTGATGTACCTAGGAATACTCTTGCTGTGCAACGTGGCCAAGCGCGTCGCACCTCCATTAGTGATCTCCTTCACAATATACGACCCAAACTAATTCTTTCTGAACTTCCCTAGGTGGTGCACAAAATGACTCACATACAATAAAACCAAATCTCCTTCTTTGAATGCCTTTTGTCGAATGTGCGTATCATGCCAGGACTTTTTGCGCACCTTTTGCACTTCCTGATGAAAGTTAGCAATAAACCGATACTCTTATAATGCAACCAATTGTGATATAAATTCCTCCATGATGTATGGTTCGACCATATTAGTGAATTTTGCGATGCGTAGGGTTGGGATGATGTATTCCATTGGCATAATTTCTTCTTTGCCATAAACCATCCTGAATGGTGTTTTACCGATCAATTTCTTGCATGTGGTCCTTTAAGCCCATAAAACAGAAGGGATGTGCACATCCCAATCATTCTAGTTTGCATTGTAGATATTAGTAAGTGTATTCTCCAATATTTTGTTAAAGGCTTCCATCGCACCATTTGCTTCAGGGTGATAGGGAGTACTCTTCTGGTGATGTATCTAAAATTCCTCTTTCAGAGCTTCAATGGTCTCATTAACAAAGTGCGTACCCTGATCACTCATCAATATCTTTGGGCACCCAAATTTGGTCAAGATATTTTCAAAAATAAACTACACAGACGTGTCTGCAGTACAATATTTTACTGTCTTAGCTTCTTCCCATCTGGTTACATAATCTATCGCAGTGATGATATAGCACGCACCAGTCTTTTTCCCAGGAGGATTAATAGGTCCAAAAAAGTCTATGGACCATTTACCAAAATCCTACAAGGCCATCTGTGGTTGCAGCAGAATTCCATCTCTGCGCAATGGCTTCCCTGTTCTTTGTTATGTGTCACAATATCAAAAATATTCATGTGCATCACTGTGCAGTGTGGGCCACCATAACCCAGCACACAACACCTTCTGTGCAATAGCTTTTCCTGCATAGTGGCCTCCTTCCACTCCCCCATGAGCTTCAACCAAGATGTCTTGTCTTTCACATTCCAACACATACCTTCTTAACACTTCATCCACTCCCAAGTTGTACAGTTGACCAGCAATCAATGTAAAGTCAGTTGTGCAGGAAACTAACTCATTCCTTTGTTGTATCAAGTATTCATTAGGAGCACTACGAGTAGTCAAAAATTGAATGATATTTTCAAAGTTTCGATCAAGTGCTTTAATAGAAAAGAGTTGCGCATTAGGTATTCCCTCCTCCAGACTTTTCAGTTCCTGCCCATTCTCAATGTGTGATAGGTGATCAGGTCCAACATTCAATCTACTAGGCTTCACAATGATTTCAAAATCATATTCCTAAAATAGTAACAACCATCTAAAAATATTCCACCCCAAAACAAGCTTATTTACCAGGTACTTCAAAGCACAGTGGTCAGTGAACATCTTGAAGTTCTCTCCTAGCATATAGTGCCTATATTTCTACAGAGCGTACACCATAACCAATCCTTCCCTCTCTGTGGTTGAGTAGTTGTGCTCTGAACTGGAGAGATTCCTGCTTGCAAAGGCAATGGGGTGATCAATGTATCCTTCTCCTGGTTGTGCTAAGACAGCTCCAAGTGCAATGTAGGATGCATCAACGTGTACATGGAAGACCTTGGACCAGTCAGGGAATATTAATAGGTGCCATAACCATATTTTCCTTCAGCATCTCAAATATCTTTTGACATTCCTCATCCTAGAAGAAGGACACATCTTTCTTCAACAATTTTTCCATGGGTGCAGTGATTATATGCACTGAGGAGGAGGAAAGCTTCGAAGACTATATGGAAAAATTCCATTACAATTTACAAATGTCTAAGTATGGTGACTTAGCCTCGAAAATTCTGAAAAAAAAAAAATTTCTAAGAGGCATGAGAGACGACTGTCTGGAGCACTTGAATCTGTTAGGAAAGGGATACATATCACATGAACCATTTGAAGAAATAATGAAGCTCTATCTGTGGAGTTCAAGAGGATCGACCAAAGGGAGGATTTCAGTTTGGGACCCTTCAGTCCGCAGACAAAAGTCGACGAGTGGAGGAGTGACTAGAGCAGAGATCGGGAATTTGTTTGAGAATTTGAAGATTTATCTCCTCACTACTCTGTCTGCCCAAATTACCACAACACAAGTCAAGAAATCATAATAATAAGCTAAAGCAGATTTGGAAATATTCTATCCTCAGTGCAAAAAGAAACATCTACGAAGAGAATGAGAACTAAACAACATTATCTTGCAATATCTATGAGTTTGAGCATCCATTAGGGGAACTTTGAGGTCTAAAAAGGGCCTCCTAAGAAAATTTTACAACCAAAATAAACTTTATAAGAACCAATAGGATTCAATATGATGAAGTCAACCATGGGGGATGATTCACCACTTTTTAAGTAAAAGGATAAAAGATTAAAAAATAATAAAATAATAAAACTACTTTTTCAACTCGTATTTTCAACGTATCTCCCAAAGTTTTTAATCAAATTTCAAGCGGGAGTACTCATTGGATGCAAAATTTTATTCCTCATCCAAAGAGTACCCATGTTGCACAGTTTCAATGGACCCTACTATGGGAAAAATGAGAAATACATGAAAAAATGTGATTGGAATTACGTTTTTCATATATTTCTCATTTTTCGTGTAGCAGGGTCCATAAAAAGTATGCAACATGGGTACTCCTTGGATGAGGAATTAAATTTTGCATCCAACGAGTACTCCCACTCGAAATTTGAGTAAAAAATTTGGGAGATAAATTGTAAATATGAGTTGAAAAAGTAGTTTTTTTCTTTTTTCCCTCTAAAATTTGATAATTTCATCAAATATTATTTTATTATTTCCACTATTATTTTATAATTTCCTTAGGAGGCCCATTTTAGACCTCAAAATTCCCTAATTCCACTAGTCAATCCCGAGAACTACCCAGACTGAAAGAAGTACTTAAGGAATCAAGCAAGGAGGTCCAGTCTTCCTACTTCATTGGACTAAGGAGACCATGGTAGGCACACCCTACAGGTATGCCTTGAGATTTTTCCTCTTTTAATTCTTGGAATAATGCTTATAATGGTTAGTAATATCCATGGCAATATCCCACTCCTTCCTCAACACAATTTACTTTACCATGGAACCAGTGACCTTCCCCTCCACCAATGCAATATCCTCCATATCTGTCTTACCCTTGGAGTGAGAATTGGAGAGGTAATGGCCAAGGTCCAACTCCCTCTACACTACCAATGCAGCAACAGTTACACCTGCCTCCTCTCCAAACTCCTGCACCTCCTGTCCAACCTCAATTACCTGTCCAACCTAACCCCAATCTGAATAATAAGGCAGCCCGAAGCATAGAAACCTCGAATAATTTCCATACTTACCTTATTACTCCTATTGGACTCAATTTTATTCAGCTTTGATCGGGAAAATAATTAGACTTTGGCCATTCTCCTACCATTACTGAGGAATAATGTGAGTCACCTAGAAGGGGTATAGTCAATTTTGAACCATTTGTTACACTTGTAATAGCTGATACAACATAGACTATTACACTTGTAGCATCCAGCTTAGGAAGGATTGCTACTTCTACAACAACCAACTCGAGCAGGGCTGGTGCACCCGGAACAACTGAATCAACTATTAGAGCTCAGGATCCTTCGTATCCTCAACGATAAGCTGAAACTGGGACAACCTCACTAAATGAAACTAAGTTTGTTAAGGACTTACAGAATTTGTATGTACAGATTACGTTGTTACAATATCTCAAGGAAGTACCTATTTATGCTAAAACATTGAGAGAACTGTGTGTCAAAAATACTGGAAGGAATCAGAAGGACCCTGCTACTATCCATGTTATGGGGAAACTATCCAAACTAATGATTGATAAGCCTTTGTTAACTAAATATAATGACCAAGGAAATCCTACAGTTACTGTTTATATTGATGACCAGCCCATAACTAATACTTTAATCGATTTGTGGGTGGCCATTAATGTGATGACCAAGGATCTTTTTATCTCCATGGGACTTCACAGGTTTAGACCTACACATACAGTGCTTGAATTAGTAGATAGGTCTTGTGTTAAACCCGAAGGGGTGTTAAAATATGTGGCGATTACTGTAGCTTCTTAGAGATATCTGGTTGATTTTCTCATTTTTCAAACCAAATCCAACCTGGGGGGGCCTCCTTTGATTTTGGGAAGGCCATGGCTAGCCACTGTAGATGCATTTATCATATGTAGATCTAGATCTACGATGACCTCAGATGGGAAAGCCACTAATAACCTTAACCTTTACCCCCCAGCGAAACCCCATATGGATTTGAATAGTCCTTGGTGGGCAAATTTGAACCTGAATTTGATTTTCCCTACCTCTCCTCACACTTGGAAAAGCACAATATTTTAAAGATGAAATAGAGGATGACATCATTAATGGTTTTATTAGAAACTCACTCTTTGTTTCTTCTATTAGAGATCTAGGGGAATATGATGAGGTAGACGAGTAAATATTGGACATATGAGAACCACTCCACATACTGAAAACAGTCTGGTTGAAATTGAGCTAGGAAAATACTTAAACAATAATCCTAACTTGATTGCTAAATAGAACAGATTGTTGATACAACTGTTATAGAAGTATAAAAAGTGATTTTCATGGGATTACAGTGACATTAAAGGAATCCATCCCTTCTTGTGCACTCACCGCATTTACCTTAAATATGGCTGCAAACTAGTTAGACAACTGCAGTGTCGAATGAATCGCGCAGTTAAGGAGATAGTGAAAGAGGAATTACATAAACTCCTTAATGTCAATTTTATCTATCCCATCTCTAATAGTCAATGGGTGTCTCCACTTATCATTGTTCCGAAAAATAATGGAAAGTGGAGAGTCTATGTAGATTATAGAGAACTCAACAAGGCCACCCAAAAGGACCATTTTCCCTTACCATTTATAGACCAAGTCCTGGATACTCTTTCTGGGAATTTTTTTTTTCATTCCTGGATGGATTCAGTAGCTATAACCAAATATAGATTACCTCGAAAGATCAAGATAAGACAAAATTTACTTTCCCATGGGGTACTTTTGCATACAGAGTCCTTCCTTTTGGCCTCTGTAATGTGCCAACAACCTTTTAGAGAGAAATATTGGGTATCTTTTTAGGTTTGTTGAATGACTTCCTTGAAATCTTCATGGATGATTTTACACCTTACGATGATGCGTTTGAAACATAATTAGATAATTTGGAAAAGGTGTTGTAATGTTGTGTACAAACTAATTTTTCTTTGAGCACTGGAAAGTTCCACATGGTGATGGTTGAGGGGATCATGCCAGGACATTTCATCTCGGCAGATGGAATTAAGGTAGACCCTGAAAAAATCAAGTTAATATCGAGAATCCCAACTCCCAGAACTCAAAAATAGGTACGTAGCTTTCTGTGACACGTAAGGTACTATAGAATATTTGTAGAAAAAAGATTTCATCACCTCTTTTTTCTTTGCTTATGAAAGATGTGGAATTTGTATGGACAAGGATGTGTGAGCAAGCCTTTTTGAAGCTGAAGAAATGTGTAACAGCAACACCTGTTTTGTGCAGACCAAACTGCAATATGCTGTTCCATATTATTACAGATGCATCTGACATGGTTGTAGGTGTTGTTTTGGGCCAACTGGAAGAAAATAAGCCTTACACTATCTATTATATCGGAAATAATTTAACCCCTGTTGAGCTCCATTACAAAGTGACCGAGAGAGAATTCCTAGTAGTAGTGCATGCTATTAATATGTTATGACATTATATCACCGAGTATTAAGTATTTGTACACACTAACCACTCTGCGATTCGATTTTTAATGAATAAGGCAATTACTAATGGTAGAGTTACGCGATGGCTATTGCTGATATAAGAATTTGATATCACTATTTTAGATAAACCTGGAAAATATAATGTAGTTGCTGATTTTCTTTCTAGGTTAACCATAGGTGATAATTGCACTTTGTTGAGGATTGGAAAAGGTATGCATTTTCCATGTATTTATTTATCTTTTTCCTTTAATCATGACTCCTTTATGATCTAGAATGATAATATATTGAATAATTACAATAGAATTGAGGAGATTAGTGCTTATTGCGAAATTAACTAAAGATTGCCTTTTCTTCTATATAGGAACTAAATGAAGTGGGAAGCCACCATTCGGAAGGAAAAGATAAGGCAGATGTAACTGCTGTCCCTTCAAAAAAAGGTCGTAGCTAGACAAGAAGACCAAGATTGGAGCACACAGTCAAAGTAAAGAAAGGAACAGTGTGGCACCAGTGCAAAAAGACAAAACGATAGCCGGAGAAGGAAGATAGAGCGAATCCCTCAGGATCTCTCGATCCTGAGGGATCGCTGCTCAAAGTTATCTATACTTCTTGTTTCCTCCGTTGTCCATTATAAAAGAACAACGCTTGTAGAAATGAAAGGGGAGAGACATCTTATGATTATTCAGGTTTCCTTTTGTAATTTTTAGAATTGTTCATCGACTCTTGTTAATTAAAACAGAGTACGATTGCTTGTAAAATCTGCTACATATGATTAATGTTAGTATGAATCTTTTGTCGGAAAAGATCATTTTAGCTATGCATAAAAAATAGCCCTAACATCAAGTATGGCTGCCAATATCTCTAAGTCTGCAGTTAGTTGATCCAAATAATGCCGCACAAATCCAGATCTAAGCATAAAAGACATTAAGCAGTAAAAATAAAATATGGCTCCATGCATCCAATAGACAAGACAAGAACAATGTTTTTGAAAGAATTTTTAATATTAAAAGGGGGCACCTGAGAGGAAAACAAGAAAGGTGTTTTCTAGTTCTCCTCAATGGGATGGGTTCTTGAAAGTCCTCAGCGTTTCAGATCTAAAATTCTCTCTCTTGTTGGTGTAGAAAACCCAGACAAACATAGAACTCAATGGGAGCTCACTAGGCAAAAATGGAGAATGTGACCAAGAGTATAGATCCAGAGTGATCTAATGCAATGAAAGGTGACTAATGAATGGGGAAAACCCTTCTATTTCTAACAAAATATTAGGGCGGTCTAGAACTTGGTGCATGAATAAAATATTATTAATCGAATTGTAGAACCACCCTTTAGGAATATTTTATTATATTTGTTTGAGGGAAAAGGATTTTTGACTTGGGTCAATTCCTTTATTTATAAATAATAAATAAATAAATGATTTATTTATTATTTTAGGGAAATGGTGGGAATATAATTAAATAAATAATGATTTATTTAATTATTTATAAATGATTTAGTCAAATTTAACTAGGAATATTATTTAAATAAGGATTTAAATAACTTATTCCTAGGAAATAATGAAATAAATAAGGATTTATTTAATTGATTTCCTTGTTTTGGGTTAAATATGACCAGGAAATATAAACAAATATAGACTTGTTTATTATTTCCTTTTGGGGTTTCCTGTTTAGACCATAAAAAACTTAATAAAGGTGTTTTACTAAGTTATTTCACATAGTGAAAGCAATTTTACTTAGGGTAAAATTGGTCTTACATGGTGTACTTGGGTTCATCTAATGATAGTAGGTTAGATGACCAAAAAATGGTGTAACAGATTGCCCCCCAACGTATGAGTGTTAGGAGCAAATCGTATGACCGAAGTACGTTGTAAGAACTCAATCACTAGACATTAAGAGGGAAGTCAGAGAGAGAAATGTAAGGTCGTCTAATGTGCTAAAGGACTAGACCCTGAGGAGACGAGACTTACAGGTGCAACAAGTCTCTAGTTTATGAAGTGGTACCTGTGCTAAAGGCAGTGGGGGAGGCATACCTATGCCCACCGAGACAAAGTACAAAAGAATAGTATGTCGAGTAAACAAGGAACCGAACTATAAAGTACATGCTGGCATAAACACAAGTAAGAAAAATAGAATGATGAATCCCACATACATGCTGTGCCTAGAATAACAGCCAGGACTTATACAATAATATTTTAGTACATGAGATACAAATAAAACCCAAATGTCCCCTATACACGGGGAAGGGCTCGCCAAATTTGACTGATACATGCAAATCTAAAAGGCGCTGCAAGCGGCTGAGGCCGTCATCATCAAATGTAAGGAGATGCATCAAAGGATGAAATGAAGAATTCATCCAGGCATGTGGGGGGCTACCTGCAGGGCCACCCCCTCATGAGGGTTGAGACATCTCACACACACCCAGGAATCACCAATAGCTACTGCTGCATCACTGGACCATCAAGTATACGGATCACGATCATGCTGAAAGGAGCTCGAACCAAGGTACACCACCCTCTAGACCTGGCTTCTGGAATAAATGAGCTGATGTCGACAGAAAGAGGTCCGCCATAAGTGAGGCAAGAAGGGATCTCCAACTAAGGCACCAGAGAAAATAGTAGAGCGACTAACAGAAGGACATTAATGATGATGATGAAATGGTGGATACTGAGTAGCGGGTGGATGACTTCCCTTGTTAGAGCATAAAGGGCATGAATGGCATCGTAGAGACTGACACAATATCATTAGGGATAGGGGAAAATGGTACTGAAGTCCATAATGTGGAACATGAGAGAGGGACCAAGCAATGAAGGATGTAGGACGGTAGCGGGATGCAAAGGGATGCAAGATAGACTCCATGGCTACGATGATGACTCAACTCGGATGCTCTAAACAAGGGTGACTCGATGGTGTTGCCACACAGTAAAGGTCCAATGGGGGACCATAAAAACATGAGTACAATAGGGTATCTCATGACGAAAATCAACACGAACAAAGACAAGTAAGGAGACAAAGTGGTGCCCCAAGTACAAGTGTTGTAGGTGAGGAAATTCTATTTAGAGGAGAGGTGAATAGAACCTTCGTGGACAAAATGGGTCCTTGTGAAGTATGAAAAAATGAAAAAGTAACAGATACCGATTTGAGTGCTCGGTGAGAGCTTTCCAACGGTGCAGACGGTGTGTCAAACGGGGCTATGGTTTGGTCGCAGCGGGTGAAAGAAAAAGTAGGGGTTTTTCTTCTAATAAGGCATTTTCCCTCCAAATTCATTCATTTGCTTGTGTAGCTGTGGTGAATGTGGAGAGGAGAGAAGGCCATAAATCTTGCGGCGATCGTAGTGGACAAACCAACCGTTGGAATCAAGATCCATCAGTTGCAAGTAAGAGGCCTAATCCTACTCTTTGTTTTTGATGGATTAAAAGTTCATATGAGGATTTGAAATCTCAGTAACAACCCCTACCTCATCCTTATGGTCAGGGGACGCAGGTTTGGGCCTGAAAAGTGTGACTTGGCCCAGGATTTGGCCAAAAAGTGCGACCTGTCAAATGGAGGTGGTTTTAGTGCTGTTGTGGGCTAAGATTCAGTTTTTGTGTAATTGAATGTAGTTTTACCTATCTGTAGACTGACAAAGATGATGGTTTTGTGCAGATATGGTAGATATATGGATTAAGTGGAGAGAGAGAGACCTGGGTACATTACAGACAGAAATCCAAGCGGATCAGGATGTCCATCGTGCATTGGCCAGGTTTGGGGTTCTGAAATTTGTGGAGAACCCTCTGATGAGAGCTGGGGAGCCCTTGTTGGCCCAGATTATCAGTTATTGGGATCCATATCATGAGGTTTTTATAATGCAGGGGCACAGGATTGAGCTGACCGTCTAGGATCTGTATTTCCTGACTGTTCTCCCACCATTAGGGATGGTGGGAAATACACAGCCAGTGTTACCGCGTGGGCGTAACATCATGGAGTTCGTAGAGCGACATTATCGACCAGGTGTCTAAGTCAAAGGGACTCGGATATCGATTGGGGATCTAGAGAGGTTGGAGACCTGGGTAGTGGTGGCAGCAATGTTGTGGATTTTGGGCAACCAGGCGCTCCATCACATCACTGGAGGGAAGATGTTGAATGTAGAAAGTGTGTTGAGTGGGACCTACTATGGGTGGGCCCAGATGATGTTGGTGTCGTTGAAACGACAGCTGTCGCTGTGTAAGTGGCAAGTGAACCATGATTGTGTGTATGGGACTGTATTGTGCTCCTTCTTTTTTGAGAAGATCCTGACCTTGCGACCTCGTGTACAACTACCTGATGGGGGTCCGAGAGAATCCAGGATGCGTCGGTGGGGATGACTACTGTGCAGAGGAGGGGGAGGGGCGGTCGGACAGGTGTTCCGACCAGAGTTCTTCGCCCATTGGGATTAGATGCCATTGTACATAGATGACTATCCCTATAGTGGGATGAGTTATTGGGGAGATCCGGACTTGCCGCTTCCGCCTGGTCGCGTATGGGGGCCTGATGGTAAGTGACAAGTAACTAATATGTTATGTGCATGTTAAATTTTGTGGATAGTATTGATGGTACTAATCCTTATACGTTTTTGGAATGCAGATATAGCTCTGGTGAAATCGGCCGGATATATGGGACGAACTGCAACAGCCGGAACTACAGGTGCTAGTGGATCGAGGATGGCCCAAAACGAGGATATGGCCGCTCTTGTGGAGGACATTCGTCATAGATGTGAGGGGCTGCTGATCGGTGTGTCGGATCGGGGTTGGCAGGATTTAGACGACCAGTACATAGAGCTATGTATTGGGCTACCCTCGGAATGGCGAGGTATCATGCGACGCATGGAAATGGCTGGTCAGACTGTGCGTGATCTATGAGCTGTGGGAGCGAAGCCATTGGCTCGGGATCCTCCAGAGAGTGATTAGATGTAGGGCAGGTGGTGCCCCCCAGTTTTTTGAGTTTTGTTTTTGTAACATGCTATGGGCATGTCATATATTTCAGAGTAGATGGACTCGAAAAAAATGTTATATGATATATATTATGTATATGCATTGTGTTGATGGCTTGAAGTGTTATTGTCTTGTGTGTGATAAATTCCAGTCTAGAACATGATTTGCAATTCTATCTACGTAGTGATTTTGATTTCTAGGGACATGGTTGAAAGTAATGAATATAAATTCACGTATCAAAAGTTTCACTCGTAAATATTGTCTAAACAGGATAGGGTTATGCACACGATAGACAGGTACATTGAGTTGTAAAACAAGAAGCAGGGAATCTAAATGAACGTGCAGATGGAGGATGCGATGAGATAGGGCATCGGCTAAGACACCACGTACTGCATCATATTTGGCCTGATTATTGGTGGCATTACCAATGCAGACCCCATTATAAAGAACGAGGGTATGCAAGGGGGTAAAGATGGCCCACACAGCCGAAGCGAGATTCTGGGAGTAGCGACTTGCCCCATCGGCATAGCCAATATAATGTGTGGACGAGAGGTTTGGTGGAATAGTGTCACAAGACAAGAAATGGGAGGAAGGAGAAGAATGAGGGCAGAGTGAGTATAGGGTAGACATCAAATGACTACTATGGGGGGAGGTATTCTGGGTAGGATGGCTAGGAATCATAGATTGACTAGAGGGTGATGAATGAGAACTACGGGAGGAAAAGCGAGAGCTCATGCTGTGAAGGACATCATAGATACGAATGGTATCCTCCTGGTGATGAGAGGAAAGGGAGAGGTCGAGGTAACCACATGATGCTGCAAAGCTACCTAAATCATCAGCATGGGAAGAAAGGCGCACATATGGATCGTCACGGGGGATGACAGAAGAACAGGTCAAAAGATGGTCAAAGCATGTAGAGCCCAAGAATGTTGCTGAAGGGGAATCAAGAAATACAAATGGAGTGGATTCAGAGGGAATGTACTCCGAGGGTCGTGCAAATGATGATAGGTATAGGAGGGGGGCAGTAGGTTTCGACATCTCAACATCGGTGGGAGGAATGTTAATGGTAGCGGGGGGATCCTCGAGTAAGCCTGACGCATACTGAGCAAGGATGGGAGAGGCGGATTGATTTTGTTCGACCTCGTACTCGCGCATGAACTCTAAAGAGGCTCGGTAATGCGTGAGGTGAGGACAATGGTGAGAATAATGGCCATGGATACCACACAGAGCACAGGATTTGTTGGTGCGAAGAGTCTTTGGGTTCTTGGTTGTGGACCAGGAAGAAACAGAGGTTTCAGGGACCATAGATTCAGGGAACGCGACCTTAACCATGGGTTGGATACGGGGCAACTCAGGACAAGTATGGGTGGCATGACCGACACCATCACACAAGGTGCAAGGGTTGGCGGGTGGAGGAGGGTTAGTATCGGGTGCGGTGGCCTTGTCTTTGGATGCCCCTTTGCAAGCTTTCTGTTTCTTCCCTGTAGCTATCACAGTAAGAGAAGGGTATTGTTGAGGAGCAGGAGCAGGTGGCACGGAAGCAGCTACGGGAACTAGTTGAACTAGTGTCAAGGCAAGGTATGGTTTGGGGTGACTTGGTGGGGTAGCAACTGGAGGGTCAAGGTACCAGAAGGGAATACCCAGGGTCAAATTAGGGAGGGAAAGGGTGGCCATGATGGGGACCGAATAGACTTTGGGAGGGGTAGCGAGGAAGGGTATTTGACCAGCGGGGTAATGGCCAGGAGGGACGGCGACAAGATGGTTAAGACTTGGGGGAATCGATCCAAGAGGGTAGAGAGGTTCATGGGTACCAGATGTAGGGGAAGGGCTAGCAGGAAGAGGTCTAGTTAGCAGTGGCGAAGGGCTAGGAGCCAGTAGCGGCGGGCAAGTTTGAGGTTGCTAACTAGCTGAAGTGGGCTGTGTGAGGTCGGCCCGAGACGATTGCATCATGCAAACATTCGCCGAGCTGGGATCTGAGACAAGAGGAGGAGGAAAACCAGGGGAGGTTCCAAGCAAGGAGGAGTCTTTGTAGACGCCAAGGGAGACACTGGTCAAAGAATCAACGGTTGGCTTATTAGCTACAGAAGAGATGATCGACTCAGGGGAAGTTTGAGATTTTGGCTCATGATATGTCAACTAGTCAATTGTGACTATCTTTCCATTATGAGGGAAAAACATCTTGCGGTGGACTGCGGATGGGACGGCAGACATGGCATAGGTGTAACTATGCCCTAAAAGAATGTTATATTCAAGAGGGGCGTCGATAACTTCAATGTCGACACAAACAGTCTTGCCCGCAAGGGTGATGGGACAATTACGGAAAAGGCCGATGGGCTGGGAGGCATGGCCATCCCACGCATGAAGGGTGATTGTGGAAGGGGCCAACTCAGGAGATCCAATTTGTTTCCAAACTGAAGTAGACATCACATAGGAAGATGCCCCCTCATCGATAATACACCGAGCGATGTTGGCATTTCGAATTTTGACTGGGATTTGGAAAGCAACAGAAGTAGGAAGGGGGGGATGGTTTGACTGACGGGCGTAAAAAAAATCAATTGGTCATTAGCAGGATCTACAACACCCACGGTAGATAGTAGAGCCTTCTTTTGAGAAGGACAAGAGTGGAGGAGTTCCAGTGTTGAAATGGCAGCAGGATATTGTTCCAGATCATCTACTATGCTATATGAATGGGAAGCCTGACTAGAGGCAGCATTTCGGCGTAATGGGCCCTTAGGAATCTTGGTATGAACCTCAGCTTTGGGCGGAGGGATTTGCAAGGGACCATTGGGTGTTGACACAATCTTTGTAGGACTTGAAGATGAGGACTCGGGGATAGACAGAGCGGGAGGCGTGGAGTACTGATGAGACCAAGTTTGAAGGTTAAGGTCGACGGTGAGAAGATGGTCAGGGGCCATCATGAGAATCTGGTAGTCGGAGGAACTAGAAGGGGAAGGTTGAGTGGTTACCGGGGCATGAGGTGGTTGACTGGCCACGAATCTTTGTTAAGGGAAAGGATTGGTAAACACATCGGGTTGAGAAGTAGTCGTATTGGGAGGGACAGTGGGGGAGGAATGCTATCCTCGCTCTGTGGCCTGAGACTCCCACATCTGCCGCATCTATGGTAATAGGGGACAATCGTGACTGTAATGACCATAAACACCGCAACATGAAAAGGGCTTATTGGTGCAAAGAGGCCTGTCCGGCTTGGGCTGAGAGCCCTGTGGCTGGTTAGCAGTGTTAGAATCAATACTTGGAGAATTGGGTCCATGTTTACCAGAGGCAGATTGATTGCCTTTCCTCTTTCTTTGAGAAGGAAGAGAAGTAGTTGTGCCCTGCTGTGCAAAGACTTGCCCTGGGGGGGTAGTAAGTGTGGCTGCGGAGGTTGAGAAGGCAAGGGAGGGAGAGGTCCAAATGCTGGAGGATCTGGGACACCAGGCTGTGGGTAAGGATAAGGGTTAAGATGGGAAACATTGAGGTAAGCAGGAGGGTGGGAAAAAGGAGGAGGCATGCCATATCCTGGATACATGCTACCTGGAGGGGTAAAAGTGCTAGAGGTGCTGGCCCCTCCTGGAGGGAAACCATATCCCATAAGAGGTTGAGCAGTGGTATGTGAAAGAGCTCCAACGATACCATTGGCAGAGTGAGATGCCCCTAGGGCGTTAGCGCCATCGGGTTTGGGGAGGTCAGGAAGGATGGTATAAACATAACCAGATTGAGCATAGATAAGGTCATATTTCAAGGCTATTTGGAGGGCGGCTTCTTTGGTTTGAGGGAAATGGGAGGCGACATCTTTACCAATGGGAGGTAAGAGAGAGCGAAGGAACCAGTCCATATAAACCAGATCTTCAAAGGTAGGAGCGCGACATAAGCTTCTTCTTCGCTACCATTCTTGGACATGAGCGGAAAGGCGAGTCAAAGAGAATTGATGGAAATAAGATAAAAAGGCTTTGGCAATGGTCGCAAAAGTGGTATGGGAGGAGGTGGCCTGATCAACATACCATTTAGAAGCTTCGTCGGTAAGCGTTCGTTGGAACAATATAAGATGGATGGAATCATCCGTAATGGAATTAGATGAACACCACATATGGAAAGATCAAAGATGGTTGGAGGGATCTTCACTAGCAAGGCCTTCGAACTTGGGAATGTCGGAGGGGAGCTTGGTTGGCATAGCAGGCCAACTAAAATCATGGCGGATAGGATCATTGATCAGCTGATTGAAGTCGGGGAGACTGAGACCGGCCATATAAGGGAGAAAAGGGGCAGTCAAGGTAGGTCCCGTAGTGGTTCCACTGGAAACGGACTTAGCAGTAGAACTGGGGTTGCTGCTAGTGCTAGGCCCTGAACTAGACATGGTGAAGGTAACAGGGGGAGAACCAGGAGTAGGGGGAGAACCCGAACAATCAGAAGAAGAGTCAGAGTGCAGACTTGGGGGAGGACTAACTCGATGACGATGGGCAGGATGAATTCGACCAACCGGAAACTGAGGATGAAGGCCAAGAAGTCTCCGGGATAAATGCCTTGGAGGCGCAATGATAACGGGAAGAAGAAAAACCGACAAGGGCAGGGAGGTGCAAAATCAAGTGAGGTCAATGTCGAAACAAGGGCAGATAGGTGCGGTGTCAATTGATTTTAAAGTCTTTTCCAGGCGATGTTAACCAGGCTCTTCTTCACTTAGGGTCAGTGTGTGGCATGTGTTCATTTTAATTTTTTAAACCCAGACGTTTTGAGAGTAAAATAAAAAGTGTGCTGCGTAACTGAAAATAAAACTGCAAATAATAGTATATAATGCTAAAATAACAGAAAATTAACAACTAACAATGCATCGGCCTAACCCAAGAAGGCAGGGCTCTCAAAACTAGTCTAAAATAGGGAAAAAATCTAGTCAAAACACACTAAAAAGAGGCCGATAGATCGAGGGTCGGGAGGGACAGGGATCTAAAGGATAAACCTGCTGGAAAGAGGTGCAGAGAACAACCAAGAGGCAGAGGCAAGGTTGCTGTAACAAAAGGGGAATCAGCTATAGGTAGGAGGGACAAAGAGGTGGCCCTAGAGGTAAACCCAAAAAAAACTATATGTGGTGATTTGAAAGGGATAAGAGCTGATCTAAAGGGATCTGAAAAGGAGGTATCAGATTTGAAAACAAGAAGGCTGAAACTCTGAAAATTCAAACGTCTGAAACAGCTAAAACTCGCCCACAAAAAGTGGAGGGTAGTAAAGCCCTAAGGGGCAAGATTCCCACTTAGTTGAGTGAAACAGATCAGAAACAGGTCCAAACAGACAGAGACGGAGGCTGGAAAACCCTGACATAAGCTTCAGACAAACCCAAAAAAAGTGCTGTAAAATTGAAAAAAAAAGGGTAGGTCGCAGGTTCTGACCTGTTTTCAGTCCAGGTCGCAGTTTTGGGGCAGAAAAGTGCGCCCTCGAGTCCAGGTCACAGTTTTTGGGCTGATAAGTGCGACCTGCAGATCCGGGTCTCTCGGCAGTAGATTTCAAAAAAAATTGTCGTCTCAGCTGCAGCTGATGTCTGTCACCTGTGCGATAGGGCCAGAAACACACGAAAGTTAAAAATTTTAATGTTTGAGGGTTTTAGAGGTGAAAGGCACCATAAAAATAGGAAAAATAGAAAATTGAAGAGAAACCCTAGGGTCTGAAATAGCTGGATATGCAGGAATATATAAAACGACAGTGGTCGCAAAATAAAACCCGTGTGGATTCACCAATTGTTAGTATGAATCTTTCGTCAGAAAAGATAATTTTAGCTACGCATAACTAATAGCCCTAACATCAATTATGGCTGCCAATATATTTAGGTCTGTAGTTAGTTGATCCAAATAATGCTGCACAAATCCATATCTAAGCATAAAAGACATTAAGCAGTAAAAATAAAATATGGCTCCATGCATCCAATAGACAAGACAAGAACAATGTTTTTGAAAGAATTTTTTATATTAAAAGGGGGCACCTGAGAGGAAAACAAGAAAGGTGTTTTCCGGTTCTCCTCAATGGGATGGGTTCTTGAAAGTCCTCAGCGTTTCAAATCTAAAATTTCTCTCTCTTGTTGGTGTAGAAAACCCAGACAAACATAGAACTCAATGGGAGCTCACTAGGCAAAAATGGAGAATGTGACCAAGAGTATAGATCCAGAGTGATCTAATGCAATGAAAGGTGACTAATGAATGGGGAAAACCCTTCTATTTATAACAAAATATTAGGGCGTTCTAGAACTTGGTGCATGAATAAAATATTATTAATCGAATTCTAGAACCACCCTTTAGGAATATTTTATTATATTTGTTTGAGGGAAAAGGATTTTTGACTTGGGTCAATTCATTTATTTATAAATAATAAATAAATAAATGATTTATTTATTATTTTAGGGAAATGGTGGGAATATAATTAAATAAATAATGATTTATTCAATTATTTATAAATGATTTAGTCAAATTTAAGTAGGAATATTATTTAAATAAGGATTCAAATAACTTATTCCTAGTAAATAATCAAATAAATAAGGATTATTTTAATTGATTTCCTTGTTTTGGGTTAAATATGACCAGGAAATATAAACAAATATAGATTTGTTTATTATTTCATTTTGGGGTTTCATGTTTAGACCATAAACAACTTAATAAAGGTGTTTTACTAAGTTATTT
The DNA here is from genome assembly GCA_034641835.2 of Pinus albicaulis. Classification (NCBI taxonomy): domain Eukaryota; kingdom Viridiplantae; phylum Streptophyta; class Pinopsida; order Pinales; family Pinaceae; genus Pinus; species Pinus albicaulis. The sequence continues at coordinate 1,209,367,205 of CM076570.1, read as the reverse complement.
CACATAGTGAAAGAAATTTTACTTAGGGTAAAATTGGTATTACATGGTGTACTTGGGTTCATCTAATGATAGTAGGTTAGGTGACCAAAAAATGGTGTAAAAATCAATACATAAATTCGGTTTCCGTTCCATTATTTGATACTGGAGTAATTCAGCAGTGCTTCACTAGCGGCTAAGGGCCTGGCCCTGGTGGATCCACTTGCTATTTGTAAATTTAATTTCCAATTTCAATCGTGTGATGGTTTTCATTAGTTTTCATTTTAAACCGCATTGCTTCACAGTTACCTTATTTTATAGCTTACTTTTTAATGATTTATGAAATTGGTGTGTTGCATCAGTGAATCACGTTGCCGTTCTTTTCCACATAACAAGAGTATTTATTCTTTTATAATTTGTATTGTTATGCTTTGCAGATACAGAGTTTCGCTATTCAGGATTGTTGTTCATTTCCAATAATAGTTTGCTGTTCATTTCCATTCATAGATTGTTGTTCATTACCATTAGAAAGAGTTTGTTGTTTATTTCAAGTAAATAGATTTGCTGTTCATTCCTGTTAATTAGCTTTACTGTTTATTCCTTTTTGCAAGAGTTTGGTTTTTCTTTGGAGTGTTATTACAAAAATCTTGTTTAGTCTATTTTCACTAACAACGTTAGTGATTTAACATAGTTACCATTTCCATTTAATTGCTTTAGTGTGGAATGCAAGATCATTAACTGTAAAGGACATTGGTTATTGTTGCCTACGCTCTTAGATTGATTACCTTGTTCATATTTGATTTCATTTACATCAGTTGACAGAGGAAAGAGTTATTACTACTGCATCTTTGGCTGATGATTGTTGAGTGATTGTTTGAACTACAGAACATTGAGTTTCAGATTGTTGTAATTAGATTTCATTTTCAAGCTTCCATTTACTCTTGTATTTAAGACACTGTACTGCACATCGAAGAACATTACTCTTAGATTAAATTTCCGCCTCAGACTGAGTACACTCTTGAGATAAAAACTCGTAGCTGGGTTGATAATTAATGTAGGATAAACAGGAGTTAAAAAGACACCTTTTATACCTCAACATTTTGGCGCCGTTGCTAGGGAGAGTGTATCTATCTAGAAAAGAGTGATGTACATTTGATTTTCTCTGCTAGGGAAGAACTGGGTATTGAAAACGGAAGGTAAGAACCTGCGTACCGAGTGAGGAACAGGCTCGTTCATCTGCCTGCTTCACAGCATAATTGAGTGAAAGTTTAAGGTAGGAATGAATGCTTGTGTTTTTTGAATGACTAGAAAATTTAAACAAAACGAAATTCCTCTTAGACCTGAAAAGCCTAAGGGTCCGGTGACCCTTGGGCGAAAATTTTTTATCGACAACATCATTAAGAGAGCTAAATCTCAGCCATCAGTAGGCCCTAGAAAAATTGCTTCTAGACAACCTACTAGTTCCCTTCGGGCCACAAAATCACCATCTGTAGCTTTTGCTGAGGTGCATAGTCAAACAAAAGAGAAAGATTCTCAAGAAATTGAGAATTCTTGCCCAATCTCTTTACAAGAAGGGAACTCTAGTAATCTCCGCGAAGGGGAAGGAGAAATAGGGGAAAGAGAAAAACCAGGATCCCCTCTTGAAGTATTCCAAACACTGAGCAGCCCATATAAGGGAAGTGCTGTCAAAATCATCCAAAACAAAGCCGAAGAACCTGAAGAACCAAAATCCCCTCGGATAATAGTTTAGCAAGGGACACTCATTATCCCAGACCAAGGAAGTGTTGTTAAGGTCATGCCTACTCCTTCTAGTTAGTCTAGGAATAATTCCCTAGAAATCCCAGAAGGATATTGGCACATATTTGATCAAATGGCCCACAACCAGCAACCACCCCAAAATTCCACACTGTAATATCCCATTGTGGACACTGCAGTTAATGCACCAATGAAGGCCATTCCTCTCCAACATATTCCTACATTCCATGGCTTAACATCGGAAGATCCAAATGCATTTCTATTTGAATTTGACGTATTATGCAGAGGGTATGACTATACCACTGATCCCTAAAAGTTAAAATTATTCCCCTCCACATTAAAAGGAGCAGCTCTACGATGGTTTGTGGGGTTAGGTGGAGGTGTTATAAATGACTGGGATCAGATGAAAGCTGCTTTTATAAAGAAATATCAGGATTATTGTAGGTCTAGGGAATTAAAGGATGAAATATTTCAGATGACAAAAAAACCTAATGAAACATTTGAGGAATATGTAGAATGCTTTCAATAAACCCTCCAGATATCACCCTATGCATCTTTACCCTTACCTGATAATGTGTTAAAAACTACATTAATTAAAGGGATGAAGAAAAAATGGATTGAAACATTAAACATCATGGGAAAAGGTGATATATATCAGGAAAATTTTGCTGACATTATTAATTTATGTAACAAGAGTTCAAGAGGTAGCACAAGACTAAAACCAACAGAATGTGACATGATGACAAGGGATAGCAAGAACTCCGGTGGAGGTATAACCCACACATAAATTGGTAATCTACTAGAAGATTTCAAAACTGATATTCTAGGGACTTTGACAACGCAGCTTGATATCATGCAAGCTAAACAAAAGCAAGAAGAAGCAGAACAAAATTTGGCAATATTTTTCCCTAGATGCAGAAAGAAACATAGCCATAAAGAGTGCCCATTGGATATAGTCCAAGTCTGTGCCATCTGCACGAAAGATCACTTTACAGAAAGTTTCCCCTCACTCCCAGGATTGAAAGCAATCTACAAATAAGCGGAATAGGAAACAGAAACAATATACCTACTCAATCAGCGCCGTCAATGGCGGCCACGACAAATAGGTATGCCCATTGATCCATCCTCTTCTTTTCAGTCTCCTCAGTATAATGCTCAGCAATATAATGGAATGTGGAAAAATCAACCACCCTTTCTTATTTGGTCACAATAGCCATTTCCTACACCACCATGGCCAAATCAAACAAATCAATCCAATTGGCCAAATTTTCCTTACTGTCCACCATTTTGGAAAAAAAATACATATCCAACACAATGGTCCCCCTCCACCTCGTAGAGTCAGAACTGGCAGTTGAACTAGAAAATATCTATGAATCAACCATCTAGAACGATTCCTCTCCCTCCACCTACATTGCCAGCACCATATACATTGCAACAAAATCCCCAGACCAACTTAAGACCGCAACTCCCAGCCCAACCCAACCCAAACCCTAATAATAGACTGGTTCAATCTGTTCAAATAATTGAAGCACTAGAACTAGAAATCGAGTTAAGGGAGTGCAACGACCTTCAACTAAGGTCTGGGTGCATAATAGAATCAGAGGGAGACAAAAATGTTCAAGCTGAAAATCCGTTACCTTCAGAACAAACACTGCAAAAGGAGAATGTGGTTATACAACAAACTCACGAGCAAGCAACCACCTCTTCTCCACCATTCCCAGAACGATTAATCATACCTCGTCCAATAGACCATCGTGATTTTGATCTTCTGGGAGAACTAAAAAATTTGTGTATAAAAATCCCACTCCTCCAAGCTATCCAAGATATTCCCATTTATGCAAAGACCATCAAAGAAATATGCAAAAGAAAGCCAAAGAGGAGAAAAACAACTAACCCAACTTTCCAAGTAGTCGGCACTCTATCTGACTTACTATCAAGAAGAGAAGCACCTGTAAAGTATGAGGACCCAAGAAACACTATAGTTATAGTGAAAATCAATGGACAATCATTTCCAAATGCCTTAGTTGATTTGGGAGCTACAATTAATATCCTAACAACCACCACTTGCCAAAAACTTGGCATTACATCATTAGATCCAACAACAACCTTATTGGAATTGGCTGACCGATCGGTAGTCAATCCAGAAGGCACACTACATGATGTAATGGTATCTATAGACTCCTAGGAATACCCTGCTGACTTCCTAATTATCAACCCCCAAAACCAACTAGATAGACACCCTTTAATATTAGGTAGACCTTGGCTGGCAACTATTGATGCCTACATTGGCTGTCGGCAAGGCAGCATGACTATAACTAGAGGGAGTTATGTCAAGAACTTAGCCTTATACCCTCCAACCTAGCCAATCCTAACAATAATAAAAACAAAGAGACAACCTGTATCATATCTCATAGAAAAAATTAGATCACCATTAACCATAGAAGATGCCCTTGACTTTAAAGACCAAACAGAGGATGACATCATTAATAGTTTTATCAACCAACCAAAAATCAGATCCTGTTTGCAATGTCACATGATCAAGGCATCATTTAATAATGAAGAAGAAGAAGATCTCCTAAAAGACATCCAAGAACAATCAATACCTACCACTTCTATTTAAAATAGAAAATCTATAGAAATTGAGCAAGGAAAAACTCTGAATATTAACAAAAATCTGATGGTTGAACAAGAAGAAAAATTGGTCCAACTACTAAAAAAATATAAGGGAGCTTTTGCATGGGATTACCTAGACATGAAAGGAATTGATCCCCAGTTATGTACACACCACATTCATATAGAAAAATATGCTAGACCCATTTGCCAACCCCAACGAAGATTAAACCCTCATCTTAAGGATATTGTGGAAGCTGAATTACAAAAAAATTTGGATGTCAACTTTATTTATCCAATATTTGACAACAAGTGTGTCTCTCCACTAGTAGTGGTGCCAAAGAAGAATGGGAAGTGGAGGATATGTGTAGACTATAGAGAACTAAACAAAGCAACCCAGAAATACCACTTTCCCCTTCCTTTCATTGACCAGGTATTAGATACATTAGCAGGGAAGAAATTATTTTCTTTCTTAGATGGCTTCAGTGGATACAATCAAATTCAGATTGCCCCTGAAGACCAAGATAAGACTACTTTTACTTGCCCTTGGGGGACATTTGCTTACAGGGTTTTACCCTTTGGTCTATGCAATGCCCCTGCCACATTTTAGAGGGCCATTCTCAACATCTTTTCAAATATAATAAATGAAGGGCTCGAAGTATATATGGATGATTTCACACCTTATGGAGATGATTTTCAGCCAGCATTAGAGACATTGGAAAAGGTGTTGCAAAGGTGTATGGACACCAGAATCTGCTTAAGCCATCAGAAGTGCCACATGATGATGACCGAGGGACTCATCTTAGGTCATTATATCTCAGCAGCTGGAATACAGGTAGATCCAGCTAAAATTCAGATACTTTTGTTAATACCTACTCCTACCACACAAATAGAGGTACGTAGCTTTCTCGGATTTTCTGGTTATTATAGAAGATTTATAGAGCATTATTCTCAAATAGCTGCACCTCTATACGCACTAACAGGAAATGTTTATTTTAATTGGATAGATAAATGTGACCATGCTTTTGAGGATCTGAAAAAACTTCTATCAACAACCCCAGTGATAAGGGTCCCAAATTGGGATTTTCCATTTCAAATTTCATCTGATGCCTCAGACACAGCTATTGGAGCAGTCCTTGGGCAGGAAGAAGACAAAAAACCATATGCAATTTATTATATTAGCAAGAATCTATCTCCTGTTGAATTAAACTATATTGTGACTGAGAAAGAATTTTTAGTTGTAATACATGCTGTAAATAAATTTAGACATTATATAACTGGGTATCCTATAGTTTTATATACAAATCACTCTGGCATAAAATTTTAAGCAAATAAACCTGTTACAAATGGTAGAGTAACAAGATTGTTGATTCTATTGCAGGAATTTCACATCACAATAAAGGATCGACCATGAAAACAGGATCTTGTAGCTGAATTTCTCTCACGAATGCCAAAACCAACAGACGCAGTAGTAGTCAAAGATCAGTTCCCAGATGAACATTTGTTTGCTGCTATTGCTAGAACCCCATGGCATGCTGATGTTGCAAATTATTTAGCAGTAGGTAAATTACCTAAGCATCTAATGCCCAATGAAAAAAAACAGATAGTGCAGCACAGTACCCGATTCTCTTGGATTGGGGGTTACTTGTTTCATACTGGAGCAGATATGCACATCAGAAGATGTGTCCAAGAAGACAAAATATTTGACATCCTGAAAGCATGCCATGATGGGACATGTGGTGGAAATTTTGTACATCGCAGGACCGGTCACAAGGTTTTACAAATAGGCTATTACTGGCCTACAATTTTTAAAGATGCTAAAAATTTTGTACAAGCCTCTGATAGTTTCCAAAGGGCAGGACACCCTAGATAGTCCGAAGAAATTCCTTTGAACCCACAGTTAGTAATCGAGCCATTTGAGCATTGGGCGCTTGATTTTGTTGGTCCTATTAACCCACCATCAAATCAGAAAACATATATACTAGTTGTAAAAAAGTATGTTACTATGTGGGTTGACGTAGAGGCACTTCCAAGAGCTATAGAGGACTCTATAATATAGTTCCTTTTCCAAATATTTGTGCAATATGGCCTCCCAAGGGACGTAATTACAGATGGAGGACCGCAATTTGTAGGTAATAAAATCACTGCAACATTAAAAAATTACCACATCCAGCACAAAATCACGACCCCATACCACCCACAGGCAAATGGCCAGGTAGAGAGCACGAATAAGGTGATATAATCTATACTGACAAAAACAGTTGCATCACACCGACGTGACTGGGCTTCAAGATTTCCAAAAGCCTTGTGGGCGTACCGAACAACATGAAAAAATACCACTGGGTATTCACCATATCAATTAGTATTTGGAAAATAACTCATCTTTCCAATAGAATTTGAAATTCAAACATTAAGAAGAACCCAGGAGGTGGGTTTGGATTTAAATGAAGCCCAGGTCAACAGGTTACAACAAATCAATGAGTTAGATGAAATTAGGCTCTCTGCCCTCCAACACACTGCATTAATTCAACAGCAAAGAGAAAAATGGCACGATGCCCTCATTAAAAATAAAATATTCCACGAAGGAGATTGGGCACTCCTATATGACTCCAGGTTTCAGGATTTCCTCGGAAAACTCCAGACACGATGGCTTGGACCTTATGAGATACAGAAAGTGCATGAAAATGGCACTATTACATTAACTAGCATTGATGGATCTGGACATTCTTTCAAAGAAAACGATCATCGACTACGACTTTACCATAAACCTCTTAATCAGGAATCCTTTTACCAACAATTATGGGGAGATTCTACAATGTAGATTCTTGCTGAGGAAGATAATTCATCCTCAGCACTTATTCATTGATTAATTCCTTTATTTTTGAAACTTGTACATAAGTTTTTCTTTTTAATTTTGCCTGTATAAACTGTTTTTTTGTACAGATTTTATTTTTGTGCTGGTCCTCTTAAAGGAACAACAATCTTGTGTGGTTTTATTTTTCGTACTGTTCCTTTTAAGGAATAGCACGTCTACGTGTTCATATTTTTGTTGTTCCTTCCAAAAGGAACAACATTTCCTGTAACTGTTTTTGTTGTTCCTTTCAAAAGGAACAACATTTCCACTGAATGTTTTTGTTGTTCCTTCCAAAAGGAACAACATTTCTGCTAATTGTTTTTGCCGTTCCTTTCAGAAGGGACATCATTGTTGCTGGATGTTTTTGCTGTCCCTTCCAAAAGGAATAGCATTTTTTCCGATGGCTTTCGTTGTTCCTTTTAAAAGGAAAAACAATTCCGATGATTTTTTTTGCTGTTCCTTTCAAAAGGAACATCATTTTTTCCGATTGTTTTTGTTGTTCCTTTAAAAAGGAACAACATTTTTTTTCCGATTGTTTTGCTGTTCCTTTCAAAAGGAAATTTTTTTTTGCAGATTGTTTTTGCTGTTCCTCTTAAGGAATAACAGCTGTTCCATTCAAGGAAAAACACTTTTTGAGTGCATTTTTATTTCTTAGAACAGTATTTTGAGACTTTTTTGAGAATTTTTCATGATCGTTTTAAGGAAAATATACAAAATTATGCAAGGACACAAAAATTAGAGGTTACTGAAATCAATGTATCAAAGAGAAATTGTAATCTTTAAAAAAATTTCTTTGTATTGATAAGAAAAAATGAAAGGACACAACTATCTATATCACTTTTCTGTCTTTATTTTCACTAAAACTAATTTGATTGATTATCTTTATCATGTTGGTTCTTCCCTAATCCTCATAATTCTCTTTGACTTTTATTATTGAATAAGAATAAGGGCATACTTTCCTCTATTGAGATGTTCAGAATTCTTCCACCATCCCTACTTTTAAGGAGTGTTGATCCATCCTTTATACATCAATAGGCAAGTGCTATATAAAATAAAAAGAAAAGAAAAAATACATCTATACAACAATTCTATGATATGTCAGATGGAGGATAGGGGGTCTCATTACGAGCCAGCCTACCATGATCATAAGGAATCAGTGAAGTTTCTTTCCCATCATGGCCCCCACACCAGGGATATGATCCAATGGGCAACTCAGAAAAATAAACAGTCCTTGGAACAAGAGGTCTCATCATGAGCCGACATGCTCGCCTTTCACTCCTTCCCGGTGAGTGGCATTGTGATTCATCTGGTTCCCAAACCAGTACAATGGTCTCCATCATGACATCATAAAGCACTTTCTTAGGTATATATGAAGGATTATGGTTCTAAGGGTGAAAAAACAACTTTTTCAAGGTTATGGACACCTATGGGCAACAGAGCTCTACTGATGGTATTGGAGTCATATTTTTCACAACTCAATAGCAATTATAAACCCTTTTCTTATCTCTTTATCTTATATACAAATGATATTATAATCCTAAACCCCTTTGATTGAACCTTTATACATGAAATATTGTTTATCAATCAATCATAATGGTTTAAGTGAATATTGACCACATAAGAACTTTTATTTATTTTCGCTGTCCTTTCCCTTATTTTCGAATCATTACATAGCATTTCATATCTATTCATGAATTCATAATATGCCTCAATTTTAGTAATGCGATAATTTTTGGATCATATCATAAGTATGTATGCCTTTCTATAATGTACAACTACCTGCGGTACGATGCTCCTCCATTTGACGGTCGAGGGTGACCTATCATATTTCAGGGGGGCGTCGGTGATCCTTGCATATGACTCAATTCTCTATGATCATCAATTACCAGAAATATCAAGCTTAATGGTATTTCTTTCGATTTGCATGAGGAGCTGTTCCATTGCCATTTTTGTGTATTATTGTGAAGAACTAACAGTGTGCAGGATTTAGATGAAATGGGAGGACGAGAAATACGTAGTGAACCTCTAGTACGAACAGTTTTCGACGCTGCACGAGCAATTTTGGAGAGAGTAGGGTGGATTACATACCTTACGCGACTACAACAGCCCCATGAAACTGTGGCTATAAAATTTTTGCAGAACTTGCAGGAGAATTATTCCATGGTAAGAGGTAGGAAAATAACAGTGACAGAAGCAGTAATCGCCGAGGTATCTGGTCTACCAGCAGTTGGACCCATATGGACCCATAAAAAAGTAAAACTTCAAGAGGCCATGAACATCTTTCGGGACGAAGGACAAACCCTGATCGTCAAAGGAAAAGGAGTCCAACCAGCAACTCTGGGAGAACCATGGACAGAACTGGCCAGATTAGTGAAAATCTACATTACATGTGACGGAATAAAGGATGTGGTAAGACCACGCCGCCTTAAATTATTAGCAGCACTAAAAAAAATGCTGTGTGAATTTGCCTGCATTTTTAAACTTTTTATTGCATGACGCTGCTCGGAGCATAAGGAAATCCCGCCATACAGGGATGGTAGTAAGCCACCACTGTCTAATTCGATTAATAGTTAGTTACAGTCTTGCCCAGCAGCAGACTAGCTGGGAAGAATTGGTATTCTCAATTGACAGAGGAACAACCTTACCTGCCCCAAAACAAAAAAGAGTCACCAACACAGCAAATGAACCTCTAAAACGTAGATAGTCCTCCAGATTAAGAAGAAGCAGGGGAATGGTGGGAAGCCTTCAGGGTAGCAGCAGCCAACCCGTGGAATTACCTAGTTTTGAAGAAGAGCAACCCATACAACTTGAAGGAGGAGAAGATCTTGAAGAAGAAGAAAATAACCATACCAATGGAGAAGAGCAGGAAGAAGAAGAAAGTAACCATACCAGTGAAGAAGAAAGGGAGGAAGCAGAACCTCCCGTAACCTCCAGTGCAAGCGCACTACAGAATCCATTACAGGAGGATGAATTGGCCCAAATTTTGGCCAATATGAGTGAATATATACCACCCCACAGTCCGTTCAATCTCAGTATTGAGATATCAAAATTGCAGGAACATTCTGTCATCAGCAAGGACACATTTGAGGAAATGCATGTTGAGGAGCCAGAAGAAGAAACCCCTCAGAAAATGGCAGAACCAACTAGCGTTACTTCCCCTGAGGTACCTAGCCTAGAGAATGTGATTACCAAAAGCATAGAAGTAAGAATGGGCGAGGGCACGACCATTAGAGAACAAACCATAGCCAAGAAACCAAGTACAGAAAAAGGAACAACTATTCCTTCCAAGAAGAAGAGGAAGACAAATGAACTTGAGAAGCTATGGAGGGAACGGAAAAAGCTCCAAAAATTAGTAAAACAACTCAGACAGAGGATTAGGGTGCTAAAAAAGGGAAAAGTCTCTAAAATAACCCCGAAAATGAAGAATGCAACCATCCAAATAGAACCCCATAATACAAGGGCCATGGAGACTCAAACCAAGCCCATATTCATTCAGGATAACAAGGAAAAACAGGCAGTTGTTATGGACACAGTTGCCCAAACTGAAAATGTACAAGTCTGTAATAAAGATGTTCAGACCGAGGCACTGTCCTCTAGCAGTATGGCCAACAAAGAGACACAGACTGTAGGCACTTGACATTGTAATAAGAAAACCTAGGTAGATCTTCAACCCAAAAATGTTTTGATAAAATACCCTGGTATAGAAAAACTCCAAGAGGATCTAGCACAGGCTCAGAGGGCTAGAGAAAAGCTCAAAGAAGATACTATTCCCAAAAATAAATACCAACAATTACAGCACCAATTAAAGGACATCAATGCATCAGAGGAAGAAGCTTTTGATAGATGTCGAAAGGCAGAAGAGAAAGTTGAAGAGGTAAGGAATAGATTAAAAATGGTCAAGAATCAAATGGATACTCTATGTTCTTTATACATAGATGTTCTAGCATGTAGGTGCCCTGCCAAAAATTATGCTTTTTTTTTATTAGAAAGATATTTGCAGTTAAAAATTAAGGCTGTTAAGGCAGGAAAACCTATAGAATTAGAAACTATATGTGATTTTATAAGCTGCTACAAACTCTATGGAGTAAAATTCCAGCGTCTACTCTGTGAATTTTATTTGCACAATTTTATATTGGCTGAGGAAATGGAGACAAATCCCAGTCCTTTTGTGGGTGACATCCAACATCAAGCATTCATTTTGTTTTCTGTTAACCAGTTAAAATGGCTCAAGGCCTATAACACTTTTTAGAGCCAAGAAAATGGGTTAGACCTTTGGGTTAGGGGTGAATCGAGACACCCATTAGAATTTTGGGCTAGGCAGAAAAACTTAATGACAAAGGAGGGTGTGATCCAAACATTGGGACCCATACACAAAGCAATCATCCTGGATGGGGTAGAATTTATATCCATCAGAGACCAGGCCGTAGCAGCAACTAAACTCTGATGGAAGATTTCCAATTGGAATATTCAGGACAGAGAGCCATTCAATTACAAAAATTTTGAGTTAGCTACCAACCGCTTGGTTATCTATAGTAACCTCATCTTGAGGGAAGGCCCGTATTGGCTAGGTTGTAGATATCGCAACCCTATTATCTTTTATCCTGCAGTAGACTATAAGGCCAAATATGAATTTCCTGAACGGAAGACAGGGCATGTTTTAGAAGTTTTAGCTACAAATCATGGTCTTAGACCACTTAATGAAAAACCCTCTGCAGCCTATTCTCTAACTGCTTTACATGTAAATTATGGTTTTCATGAGGACATGAAAAAGGGTGAGCAGGGGGGTGTGTTGAGCATTGGAAAAGGTATGCATTTGCCATGTATTTCTTTATCTTTTTCCTTTAATCATGACTCCTTTATGATCTAGAATGATAATGTATTGAAGAATTACAATAGAATTGAGGAGATTAGTGCTTATAGCAAAATTAACTAAAGATTGTATTTTCTTCTATATAGGAACTAAATTAAGTGGGAAGCCACCATTCGGAAGGAAAAGATAAGGCTGATGTAACTACTGTCCCTTCAACAAAATTCCATAGCCAGACAAGAAGACCAAGATCGGAGCGCACAGTCAAAGTAAAGAAATGAACAATGCGACACTAGCGCAAAAAGACAAAACGATTGCCGGAGAAGGAAGATAGAGTGAATCCCTTAGGATCTCTCGATCCCGAGGGATCACTACTCAAAGTTATATATACTTCTTGTTTCCTCCGCTTGATGTTATAAAAGAACAACGCTTGTAGAAATGAAAGGGGAGAGACATCTTATGATTATTTAGATTTCCTTTTGTAATTTTCAGAATTGTTCATCGACTCTTGTTAATTAAAATAGAGTACGATTGCTTGTAAAATATGCTACATATGATTAATACATAAATTCAGTTGTCGTTCCATTATTTGATACTGGAGTAATTCGATGGTGCTTCACTAGCGGCTAAGGGCATGACCTTGGTGGATCCACTTGCTATTTGTACCTTTAATTTCCAAGTTCAGTCGTGTGATGGTTTGCATTAGTTTTCATTTCCTTTAAACCGCATTGCTTCACAGTTACCTTAGTTTATAGCTTATTGTTTAATGATTTATGAAATTGGTGTGTTGCATCAGTGAATCACATTGTCGTTCTTTTCCACATAACAAGAGTATTTATTCTTTTATAATTTGTATTGTTATGTTTTTCAGATACAGAGTTTTGCTATTCAGGATTGCTGTTCATTTCCATTAATAGTTTGCTGTTCATTTCCATTCATAGATTGTTGTTCATTACCATTAGAAAGAGTTTGTTTTTTATTTCCAGTAAATAGATTTGTTGTTCATTCCTGTTAATTAGCTTTACTGTTTATTCCTTTTTTCAAGAGTTTGGTTTTGCTTTGGAGTGTTATTACAAAAATCTTGTTTAGTCTATTTTCACTAGCAACGTTAGTGATTTAACATAGTTACCATTTCCATTTAATTTCTTTAGTGTGGAATGAAAGATCATCAACTGTAAAGGACATTGGTTATTGCTGCCTACATTCTCAGATTGATTACCTTGTTCATATTTGATTTCATTTACATCAGTTGACAAAGGAAAGAGTTATTACTACTGCATCCTTGATTGATGATTGTTGAGTGATTTTTTGAACTACGGAACATTTAGTTTCAGATTGTTGTAATTAGATTTCATTTTCAAGCTTCCATTTACTCTTGTATTTAAGACACTGTACTGCACATTGAAGAACATTACTCTTAGATTAAATTTACGCCTCAGACTGAGTACACTCTTGAGATAAAAAGTCATAGCTGGATTGATAATTAATGTAGGATAAACAGGAGTTAAAAATACACCTTTTATACCTCAACACACTCCTACTGAGGATTCTTTTCCCGACGAGTATCATTTTTACATATATACTCACTCACCATGGTATGCAGATATAGCCAACCAGCTTGCTGCAGGTAAATTCCCACACCATTTATCTTCCAAATAAAAAAGGAAGATCATACAACAGAGGGTCACTTACTCCTGGATAGAGGGAAATCTCTATCACACTTGATCAAAGTTTTAGATTCGGCGAGGTGTTAGAGAAGATAAGATTTTTGATATCTTGAAGGCTTGTCATGAGGATCACTGTGGAGGGAACTTCGCGGACAAGAGGACGAGGTTCAAGGTACTCTCAACAGGGTACTAATGTCCAACTATATTCTGGGATGCCAAAAAGTTGTGAAATTGTGTGATAAATTCCAAAGGATTGGCCAGCCACTACAATTAGACGAGATGTCATTACAACCTCAAAAAATGTTAAAGCCATTTGAGAAGTGGGCCTTGGATTTCTTAGGGAAAATTAATCCTTCATCACAGTAGAGGTCATACATATTGGTCTGCACAGATTACGTCACAAAGTGGGTTGAAGCTAAGGCACTAACTAGAGCTACAAAGCAGGCTATTTCATACTTCTTGTTTGAAGATATTTTTGTTCGTTTCAGGATACCCAGGGAGATAGTGACATATGGGGGCCCCAAACTCGCATCTCATCTGATTCAGAAGCTGGTTGAAAAGTATGGAATTCATCACAAGATCGTTTCACCTTATCATCCACAACAAAATGGCCAAGTGGAGAGTACCAACAAAGTTATTGAGGGAATTTTGACTAAGACAGTAGCTAGCCACCGGAGAAATTGGGCTGAAAAACTTCCGGAAGTACTTTGGGATTACAAAACAACATGGAGAAATACTACGGGTTTCTCACCATACGAATTTGTGTATGGTAAGAATACTTTATTCCCCATAGAGTTTGAAATAAAAACATTGAGAACAACATTACATGTAAATCTGGATTTGAGCACAATACAAAGAAAAAGGTTAAATCAACTCATTGAGTTGGAGGAGATACGGTTGGCTTCCATTCAGCAAACAGAGATCATTAAACAAAAAAGAGCTAGATGGCATCACAGGTTCATTAAAAAGAAGAAATTTCAGAAAGGAGATTGGGCTCTCTTGTACGATTTAAGATTCAACAATTTCAAGGGCAAGATCTGCACCATATGGCTAGGTCCTTACAAAGTAGATACAGTATTTGACAAGGGGACTGTAAAATTGATTACCATTGATAGTGCTAAGATATCGTTATTGGTTAATGGGCACCTTTTGAGGTTATATCATCAACCTGCTTCAAAACATTCATGTATTAAAATTGTCACGGACTCTGATATTCATGTTACAATAGCATGGGGACATTCCCCTATGTTTCCCGAACTTTGATTTTTCAATAAGTGTAACAGCTGAAAACCATTTTTGTGGCGGTTGTTACACCTGTTTAATATATATATATATATATATATATATATATATAACTAATTAAAAACAAAACAAAAAAAATATGATAATAAGAATTTGACTATGAAAACCTCTTTTGGGGCGCAGTCAGACAATCTTATAGCAGTTGAAAACCACTTTTTTGGTGGTTGTTACACTCATTTGTTTTAGAACATCATCCTTTTTCTTGAATATTATACATGATGTTGTTACACATTTGTTTTCAGTCTTTTATTTACTTAACAATAACATTTTATGAAGGATAGCGCATTGGCTGTCTTGGTTGTTACATATGTAACAATAGACAGATGTCAATAACATTTTGAATCTTGGCTGCCATCCTGACACACAATAATTATTATGATAGTTTGAAGGTGACCTCCATGACCACTCGAGTAATTGCGTCATCACATCAGTTTCTTCCTCCATGTATTTTCAGGTATGTCATCGAAAAGGTAACGTTATCATCCTTTAATATTTGATTATTATGGAAAGTTAATGAAAATCCTTTTAACAATCGTGGATTTTCGTCATCATTAAAGTTGGTGGGGGATGAATCTTGTCATAATTATGAACAATCCATTAGCTTTTAAAGCCACCATTAATCCCATGATTTACTGAATTTAATACCATAGCAACCAATCATGACCGAATCTTGTCAAAAAGGAGATTTGTACTTGAAGTACGAAGCTCTCCATAATTGGGCATTAATAGAAAGAATGTGTGGTTATGAACCATCAATTCAAAACCTTTTCACCTCTCGATCACCATGAAATTACATCATCTCCATCAGTTGGAAGTTCTTGCAACCTTGGTCGAAACTTCTTAACCTGAAGATAACATAGCAGGTTGTTGTAACACATTGAGTAGTGTGTTGATACCATGGCTAACTGAGCTAAAGGAATTAATTGGGTATAATAGCACAAGATGGGGCATCTTCTGTGAGGCACAAGTCACATTCTATTGAGACATTACAAAATTGGCTGGAGGCATATAGGATATTTAGAGATATTGGGTGGCTCGAGTATTTTCAGAACCTGAAGGGTTCAGACGAAGCAATTGCGATGGAGTTCGATAGAAATTTGAACAACTATCATACCAAAGTCAGGGGTTTTCAGATTGAAGTAACTAAGGAGGTTGTTTCCTGAGAAACATCACTGTCGACCGAAGGCAGAAGGTGGCTCAATAGAAAGGTCAATGATCCTTCTTTGAAAGAGGATTTCCTTTAAGGTGAGGAGAATCTTGAGAAGAATGGAAGAGGGTTCGAAAGGCTGTCACTTCCCTAACCTTGGGCGGATGTTGCTCTGAATTTGATAAAATATATCACCTATGAAGGGAGGGCCACAATTGTTTTTAATTATCATTTCCCCTTATTGAACCATCTTCAGCATCAACAGAGAATTAACCTTCCATATTTCCTACCAGGAAATATCAATCGTATGGTTGCAACAGTCAAAGCGACAACACACCTAGAAACTTGTGTTACCAATCATGATCTCATCAAGTAGTTGTGTTGGATGCTTTGAACCAACATGGAAAGAGCTGGGAGGAGTTAAAATGAAAGAGGCCCAGAACAAGCCAAGGAAAACAAGCTGGAACTTTAGGAGATAGTCAAGAGGAAGCTAGAAGCCAAACCTAATCTTCTAAGTTTGGAACTGAGAAAAGGCCACTTGATAAGCTGATTGGAGACAAATGGCCAAAGAAAATGGTGAAAGTCAGCGTACCTGCGGAATCGTCATCTACAGCTGAAGAGAAAGAGGAGGCCGATGAGCTGAAAGAAGAAGAAGAACAACAACCTCGATCAGAGAAACCCAACTTGTCAGGTAGGAATGAAACTCAGACCCTGCTTATGGAAA
Organism: Pinus albicaulis; assembly: GCA_034641835.2. NCBI lineage: Eukaryota > Viridiplantae > Streptophyta > Pinopsida > Pinales > Pinaceae > Pinus > Pinus albicaulis. Next base: position 1,209,350,363 of record CM076570.1, on the reverse strand, counting down.
TTGAGAATTTAAAGAAAGAAAATGAACAATTGAAGCAGAAATTAGCCGAAGCTAGTAAATCAGAAGCCTCAGGGTTAGATACCCTAGCTAAAGTTGTTAATAATGTCAGGGGGGAGAAAATTTCAGGATCAGTATGTGTGTCATGCTCCCAAGAATTAGTAAGAGCAATATACAAACTTTTTCAGGAAAGCACCCGCTCGAAGGAAACCCAAATAGAACCTTGGGAGGCTACTCCGCAAGAACCTGCTGAAGATACTGCTGCTCCAAAAGAACCAACAGTTAAAGCAGAGCCTCCCATGGTAATCGATCTGGAACCTGACACACAACAACCTGTAGAGGCCACTGTTGTTACAAAGCATTAGGGGAATTTTGAGGTCTAAAATGGGCCTCCTAAGAAAAATGTACAAACAAAATAAACTTTATATGAACCAATATGATTCAATATGATGATGTCAACCATGGGGGATGATTCACCATTTTTGGAGTAAAAAAGTAAAAATAATAATAAAAGAAATAAATAATAAAACTATTTTTTCAACCCGTATTTTCAACTTATCTCCCTAATTGTTTACTCAAATTTCAAGCGAGAGTACCCATTGGATGCATAATTCAATTCCTCATCCAAGTAGCACCTATGTTGCATACTTTCGATGAACCTTGCTACAAGAAAAATGAGAAATACTTGAAAAACGTGATTGCAATCACGTTTTTCATGTATCTCATTTTTTGTGTAGTAGGATCCACCGAAAGTATGCAACATGTGTACTCCTTGGATGATTAATTAAATGTTTCATCCAACGAGTACTCCCGCTTGAAATTTGAGTAAACAATTGGGAAGATAAGTTGAAAATATAGGTTGAAAAAATAATTTTATTATTTTATTTTTTTTTTACTTTTTTTTTCCCTCCAAAGTTTGATGATTTCTAATCTTATTTTATTATTTCCACTATTATTTTGTAATTTCCTTAGGAGGCCCATTTTAGACCTCAAAATTCCCCTAATGGAACCAGCAGTGGTAACAGACGCTAACCAAGGTGAAAATAAGAGGACTGCTACACAAGAACCCATCTATGGCATTGATGTTCCACAAGAACCACCATCTGAGGTGGAGAAATCCCACCCCAGAGAGGTTGTCACACCTACAATTGATATTGGATGTAGTGGAACATTGGGCCCAGATGAAGGATGGAGTTCCGAGAAGAAATTATTGATCTCTAAGTTGAAAAAGTGGAATGAGGCAATTTCCCTTCAAGGAGTGATCTCACTAGATTTACATTAAAATAAAATAAGTTCCCTATATGAAAAATAGGCAGAGAAAGACTTGAAGAGGAGTAAGGGGGAATGGAAAAGAAAGGAATTTGAAAAGAAACAATTGTTGTTGTTACAACAACAGGTTATGAATTTGACCACTGATAAACATAGGCCTCAAGATCTTTCCCTCAACTTGTTGGGGTGCAGGCGACCTTCCCCATCCTGCCCTATTTTTATTTTGGAGAGTTATTATTTATTTCAGTTGAAAGCTATCATGGAAGACAATCCTTATGTGGGTACTTCTACCTACACTTTTCTTGATGTTTTTCGCGTCGACGATTTTGATGAACAAAGCTTGCTGTGTGAGTTGTTTCTGCATAATATTATTTGTGAGCATGTCGGCATGCAGATGGTAGCAATTGTATTCTCATATATGGGAGACGTGCAATTACGCGCCTTCATTTCATTCATGAGAAATAAAATCGAGTGGCATCTGCCTGCGAAATAAATGGAGACTAACGAAAAGAATACAACGCTATGGATTAGAGAAGAACTAGGAAGGGCCGCTAAACTAATGCGTGAATTTAAAAATTTGTTGAGTACTCCAGGGTTGAGGGAGCCAGCTGCTACCTACAGAAGAAGAATCGTGGAGTTTTGTCTCAATCAGTTTTCATAGATGAAGAGACGAGCACTAACGGGGTGCCTCAAGCACACCAATTCAATTAGTGTTGAGTTGCAGGAAGGGGATCCTTTTATATTCCAAAATTTTGTAGCTGCTATTACACATATACCAGAATACGCCCAAGTGGTGAAATACCTTGGTGTATTCTAGATTGGATTGAAATTTAGATTTCCTTTAATATGGTTGCCAGTGGAAGAATACCAGGACCACTATGCACTTAGCGTTTACGAAGAAGAGTCCTGGCTTCTAAGACAATTTTTTGCTACTCAGGGGTACAGGTCCCCAGACGAACACATAGTTGGCACCTAGGACTTCACCAACCTGCATAAGAGGTAAAATCGGGAGAGCTAAGATTTTTTCATGAGGACATGCAAGCACTTTAGCTAGGGGGAGATGTTGGGTGTCATTTTTCTACTCATTTCCTACATTTTCTTCCCTCATTTTTGCCTTTTCGACCTCAAACCTGGGGACCATACTTACCTTTTTTCTTTCCTTTATCCTGAAACAACATAAATTTACCTTGTTTCATTACCTTTACATTCTCATTAATTATTATGGTCTATTTTTGTGTTTTTTGGTTAACTGAGATGAACATTGGGAGAAGTTCTTTTTCCTTTTTGCTACTCTTTCATATACTATTTCAAACATAGGGACCTGGGACATACAAGTGCATAGAACTAGTTGGAAGCATGATGTTACATCATGTTGTTACATGGTGTTTCTACCACCCACAGAGTCAACACCTTGGATGTCACATCCTTTGTTATTACACTATGATGCTATTACAAATCCACTACTACAGACTGTTGCTATAGTTGCGCTACTGTTTTCCTATTGCTAAATGATGGATGTTGATCTCTCTTCGAAATATGTTACGCTACAACTGTCGCATTCCAACGAAAGTTTTAGGAGTTATCATGTATTGTTATTTAGAATAAAAACTTCAGGAACTTTTGGTTGAAATCAATGCTTTCCCATTCAGGACTTTTATTGAGGGAATAAGTTGTAACTGTATTTAATTTATTTTGATCAGCATGAGGATAGGGAGATTCTCATGACTGATTTGTTCCTCATTTTATGAATATGTAATTATTATATAAGCACTCGAACCTTCAAGGTCGGGGGGGTGACCACAGAACAATATCGCCATTTTGACTTTGTAAATCTTGAGCATCATAATACAGAATATCGTGTTGTTGATGTTACATGTGTTGACTGATCTAATTCTCATTTAGTTTTAATTTCCTCCTGTGCCCTGCTAGGGAGGAAGGGCCCTCCTATTTAGTAGGGACTGTAGTTGTAGGGTAGCTGTATTATATCTTATATTTATTTCTGCATATTCGTGGAGTGTCTTTATTGTTGTGTCAGCTGTAATTAGATCTGCTTCAGTTCCAAGTATTTATTATACAGTTGCATAGATCCAATTAGAGGTACCAATTGGTGTGGTTAGTGTGTGGCGCACTAGATACTGGTTTATCTAAAGTGTGATTACATTATTGTAGATCCCTTTTATTCGTGCATGACTGTTAGTTTCAGCAATTGGTTCAGCAATGATTTCTTCTTGTTTTATTTTCACTTCTGGTATGGTGCATCGGCAAAGACAATGAAACTACCATTGAAATAAAAGACATCCCTGGTCGATAATTTATGTGTACTGTCTTAGTCATTTAAAAGTGATTAATATAGTCCAACATGAATCATCGAAGATAATTGCTTCTATATCCTGTAGGGCTTCATCCAATCCCTATGATCCACTGGCAATGCCGAAGGTTAACAAGAATTGTTCACTCATTGTAACCCAATTAAGGATCCCTCGATGCAGCTCCGTCTCCAAATACCATGCAATAGGGATTGGTCCCAACATATGGACAAACATGTGAACCCATTCGGCCCTAAGATTCTTATCCCAAAGCTCCATCCATGTAGCCAATTGTTTGCATGGATCACCTCGACCACCAAAAATCTCAGTTGGTGGGGCAGTGGGTTACTCAAAGTGCAACCGCATCATTCTGTTGCATTCTTCCCAATCCTTCAAGTTTCCTTTATGTGTATCCCACCAACGTGGAGGAGTTGTGCGCATAGCAATATCGAGTTCCTAGAACCTTCGCTCTTTCGGGACAACCTTTTCCAAATTTTCCAAAAATAATACAACACTAATAGAACCATCAAAATTGGGTAATTCCCATACCTTTGAAGAGATGAATCACAATTTTTTAGTGACTGTGAGGTAGCGCAGCGTAGAAACATCATGCAGATGATTCTACCAGTTCTCCATTTCTCCATCTGAGTCTGAGAAACATGAGTTATCGTTTTCCCAATTCACGCACTGGTTATGTATATCTCTCCCTTTCTATAGGATCCAAAGGTATTATAACCCAAGTACCATTGTTTTAAAAGATCATACTCGTGAGCTTTAAGTTGATGATGCCCCCGTGTCGATGGCCCAATCCAGCCCTAGCAGTGCAAATTAGGGGTCTGAATCATCCACAATTTTTATTACTTGAAGTTCCGCATGTACCTTTACTCCAACAATGTCTACCAGAACCTGTGGGAGTCTTCCTAGTGGAATGATATTCTCCTGATTAGCCATGCGCAGCTGAATGGTGGACCATTCCTGCTTTGGTTTGCCCAAATTTTGCAAGTTCTGCTTAGGTATAACATTTGCATCAGATCCCAAATGAAAAATTACCTGATCCATTGCATATTCCCCAATTTTCATGGTCAGGCGCATCTCTTTTCCAGTTCTCTTCTTATTCTTATAGATCTTGTTTACAACCTTGCTCTCAGTTCAAAGAAACTCCTTATCTGCACAGCTATCTATCAGAGCCTGAAGTTTGTTTACTGCTTTATGGTTATGTAATAGCTTGATTCAGGCTTGCAGGAAAGGTTTGAATTCATCATCAATCTTTGCTTATGTGATTGACTTGGATGTGGTGCACCTGATGCAACAAAATCCTTTCTAGATTCAACAAAAGTCTCCTTCTCCTTCTCCAGGTTGAGTCCTTCCTTATTTTTATAATCCTTCTCGATCCACGGCTCTACATCATCCTTCTTTCCCTCATCTTCTCCAGTAGCAGTACCAATGCGTGTAATTATGTTTACACTCAGATCATCATCCTGCAGATCTACTCTAACCATTTGTATATTATGCATAGGTTTCTTATTCGGATTTATGTAGGAATGCAACAAAATACAAATATAACCATAAATACAAAGATGCAGCGGAAATAAATCTTCATTTCATTAATATCAAATAATTGAAATTTGCTTACAGACAGAATGGAAATAAACTAGCTAGGGCACTGGTAGCTTATCTCTGAGAAGAGATGTGGCAACTACAGGGCTCTGAACTATTTTACAATGAGGTTCGAGGGCCTATTTATTATTAGAAACAATGGAAACCACTAAACATCCAAAACCATAACCCTAGGAGATGAAGCACCAAAACTATGGGCCCCATTTGGGTAAATTGGTGTTTCAACTTCCGAGGGACGTAACTTTCGCATACAATCTCTGTTTTACGTGCACCATACCTCGTTAGAAATATCTATTTGAGGGCTACAAATTTTGATGTGGGAAACATCGGTCCATGAACCCATGTTGTTCCCATGTTTCCCAAAAAACGTCATTTAGGGCCTCAAAATGGCTACAAGAAGTTCAGGACCCAAAAAACTACTAAAAATAGTAAGTCATGCCAAAACTAAAAAAATGAAAGAGGAAATGGTGGGGCCCCAAGTGGAATAGGTGAGTGGCCACCAATATCCACTTGGAACATTCCTCCCCCCTTAGGAAGCAATGGTCCCCATTGCATTGAGTTCCTCCATGAGATGAGGAAACTTCTGCTGAACTTGGTCCCTGGTGAACCACTTGCCTTGGTGTAGGAATTGACCAGCTTTGACAACCTGATATAGTTGGATCTTCTGTTGGCGAGTGCTCTTGATTTGCATGTCCATGATACAATCTGTGATGGTCCTTTCCATTCAGTCTTAGTTTAACTATGTTGGTGTGATTTGTTCTGCAATGTCAGAATTGTCCAGTAGAGGTGGGAAGTAGGGACGAAGGTAGTCCACATTGAATACTGGGTGCAGAACAAGGAATGGTGGAATACTGAGCTAGAAGGAATTGTTCCTTATAGCCTTGGTGATGATGTACATCCCATATTGGAGTGAGAAAAGCTTGCGGTGGGGTCTAGTGAGGCGCTCCTTCTGTAAATGTAGACACATTGTCACGCACCTGGAAGTTGTGTGGCACTTGATGTTGATCATTTCGTTTCTTGTACTAAGCATTGGCTCTATCTAATATGTCATGAACCTGTTGGCGGATGTGTTGAATGCACTCGATGAAGTTGTTCGCTTTGTCAGCTTCAGACTGGACATGACCCAAATTGGCCTGAGTAGCCGCAAATGACATGGCTACGTCAATGGGACATAGTTTTTGGAATCCCAAGACCACTTGAAAGGGTTGTGGCTGGTTGAGCTGCAGAGAGCCTAGTTATAACTATGTTGTACATGGGGGAGGCTCTCATCCCATGTGTGTGGATGCTTTGAATTTTACATGCACAGAATGTGTACAATCATCGTGTTGAAAACCTCTGTTTGGTCATCAGTTTGGGGATGGAAAGTTGTGGACTTGGTGAGCTTGGTGTCCAGAATTCACTAGAGGCTGGACCAAAATGTGCTGAGGAACCTGTTGTCCCGATCTGATATGATAGACTGTGGGATCCCAAAGTGCACCCATACTCATTCAAAGAAGAGTTTAGCCGTGGCTTCTGTTGTGATATTCTTCTTATAGGCCGCCATAATTTCCATCTTTGAGAATCTGTCGATGACCACAAAAACACAGTCATTTCCATGCTTAGTAGAAGGAAGGCCCAACATGTAATCCATGGAGATGGATTCCCAAGGTCGACTAGGGGTAGGTAGCGGAGTATAGAGGCTTGCTTCTTGATGGTCAGTTTTGCAATGGCACAAGCAATGTAGGATCTGATGTACTTCCCGACATCCTATCGAAGGTTCAACCAATAGAAATACTTCTGCAGCACAGCCATTATTTTATTGACCCCGAAATTAATAGCGACTCGACTGTAGTGTGCTTCCCATATCATCTTGGCACGCTCGCTTGAAGGAACGCAAAGGTGTCCCAGGTGACATAACAATACATCTTGGAGGTGAAAATTTGGAACTTGTGTAACACCCAAGAGTGCTTTGTATGTGTGGCTGAATTTTGGATCGCTCTCGTAGAGAAGTGGCCAATCAAAAGTCTCATGCCCACAAGAGATGAGAATGGTGGTTAGCGCCATGATCGGTGGTCGACTGAGGTAATATGCAACATTATTAGTGATACCCTTCTTGTACTTGATGTTAAAGTGAAATTGTTGCAGATATGTGGACCACTTCTAATGGCGATTTTTCTACAACTTCCCTTATGTCTGTATGAACTACAAGGGCCGGTGATCTATTTGGATGATTGTTTCCTTCCCTAAAATGCAATTTTTCCATTGTCAACAAGTCTGCACAATGGAATACATTTCTTTGTCATAAGTGGGATACTTGCGAACTGTGTCAGACAATGTATCACTCTGTTATGATAGTGGATGCCCCTCTTGAGTAATAACTGCCCCAATAGCATAGTCAGAGGCATCTGTCTTGATGTCAAATGGTTGTTGCAAGTTTGGTAATGTGAGCACTAGGGTAGAACAAAGGCGATGTTTCAATTATATGAACGCCATCTATTGAGATTCCGACAAAAAGAATTTTTCTTTCACTCCTCCCTTGGTGACTTGACTCAAGGGCCAAGTGATATGAGAGAATCCCAACATGAACCTGTGGTAGAAATTAGCAAGACCCAGAAAGCTGCCAAGCTCTGTTAGAGTGGTTGGGGCTGGCCAATCCCAAATGACTTGGATCTTGGTTGGATCCACATGCACCCCCCTTTCATGAATAATGTATCCCAGATATTGAACCTGAGTCATGCCAAAAGTTCACTTCTCCAAATTGGCACACAACTTGTTTTGCGGTAATGTTTGGAGGACTTCTCGGATGTGGTGGAGGTGCTCTTCCCAAGTCTGGCTAAAGATCAGAATGTCATCCAAGTACACCACTACAAATAAGTTGGTGAATGGCCGCAATATGTCGTCCATCAACCTCATGGAGGTTGTGGGAGCATTCGTCACCTGAAAGACATGACCAGCCATTCGAAAATGCCCTCCTTGGCTTTGAAGTAAATCTTCCACACATCAGAGGGTTTGATTGGTACCTTGTGATACCCAGACTTCAAGTCGATCTTGCTGAAATATTTTTCACCTTTGAATTGGTCCAGAAGGTCATCAATCCATGGGATCAGGTACCTATTACATACAGTGATCTTGTTCAGCATCCAATAGTTAATACAGAGTCTCCAAGTCCCATCCTTCTTCTGTACCAACACGATGGGGCTCCCACAAGGTAATGAACTTAGCCGGATGTGACCTTTCTGTAGAAGCTTCTGAATCTGCCTCTTGATTTCATCGTTCTCCAAAACAGATCCCTGATAGATTAGTCCATTGGGTAGCAACGCACTTGGGGTTAGATCAATGGGATGCTTGACCTGATAGTGTAGAGGAACCTCTGTGGTTAAGGTGGAGATGTCCCTGTACTCCTCCAAAAACTTGTCCATTTGTTGTTGTCATGCAGAGGAGCCCTGTCTGGAGTTCGTGACCACAGTTTTATTCTTGCCCTAGGGGCCGATCATTGGGAAATTTTTTTTTTTGGTTTGGGAAATGAGCTTACTACATTGTTTTGCAGTAACCAAAGAGATAGCAACAGGTGGTGGTACCTCTGGTTTCATGTACAACTTATTTCCCAAAGTAACAATAAAAACGTGAGGTCAAGACTCATACACAGCATGTTGCTTCCACAAGTATGGTTGGCGTAATAATGCAATAGAAACATCATGAGGAGAAATGTCACATAATACCTCATTCGTGAAGGGCTTGATTCTATAGGGAAGGCGACACTGCTAATTGACGCAGAGATCCCGTCCTTGGTGAAGCCACCCGATGGTGTATGGCTATGGGTGTGCTGTGGTCGACAAACCTAACCGATTCATGGAATATGCTAAAATGAGGTTCTTTTGGTTCCCATTGTCAAAAATGAATTGTAGCGGGGAACCCTTTACCCAAATCTAGGATTGGAAGAGACGCTCCAACTTCTCTGGATCTTCCGGTTCCTCCTTCTGGATCTTCGTAATGGCGACAATGGTGTTGGGTTCCGCATCAATAATCTATTTCCATTTGTCATTCCCCTTTTCAGGTTCTAATTCAGAGTTAGAGCATGCATCTAACTCAGAAGCCCTCATCTCGGCCACTAGTGACTACTTGGCCTGACACTCACTTGTGTTGTGAGTGGAGCTCTTATGGAACTCACACCACTTTCCCATGTCCTTCTTTGGCTTCGTGGTGTTATTATTTTCTTGTGGCATTGACAGGTTGTCTTGGGCTGCCATGCCTTGGCTTTGTCCTTTGTTCTGTGGTTTGGGGGCACATTTCCCTTGCTTTTGATTCACATATCCAAAGTCTTGCTTCTTCTTTTTGAATTTTATCTTAATCTTGGCAGCATACCAGTATGTCGTACCAACCGAGGAGATTTCGAGGAAATCCATTTCCCCCTGAATGTATCTATGCAGACAACTACGATACTTAAGAACAATTTTTTTCTCCAAATCTTTCATACCCAACTTTGTGCGCAGGGTTTCGAATAGATTTGTCAGCTCATGCACATCATGATCCATTTATTGCCACAATGTGGTCCATTGTATATACTTCTCCTCACAGCTCCCCACGGGATAATATTGTTCCCTGATGGCGTCTTAAAAATAATTCCAAGTGGGTATGGCTGAGAATAGAGAGGGTTTTGTCTCATCCTTTTTCTCACAGTAGGTTTCCCACTAGTCCTTAACATGGGGGGTAGCTTTGAGGAATGCAAAATTAATCTTCTCCCAGTCGGAAAAGTCATGAACTGATAAATATCATTCTAATATATTTAACCATATATCTATGACATCTACATCTATTTGACCCTCAAATATGGGAATTTCAAAGTTTACTTGTACCTTAAAGGGAGTCGTGCCTCTAGAGTGGCTGCTGGATGCAGATGCGTTGCCGGTGGGCAGTAATTGAAGGATCTGGGCAAAGTTATCCATCATCGCGTTATTTTATTTTTTGAGGGCCTCCTCGAGAAATATTTTGATAGGATCTCCTTCTACCTCATCTTTCTTTTCGTCCCCCATGGGAGGCCATCGAGGTTTGCGAGGCTGATCTTGCAAAGGTTCCACTAGATGGGGCCCTAACTCCTTATACCCCAACCTAGTTGGGGACATGCAAAGAAGGACTGAGAAAAATTAGACTACTCTGATACACTGATCTGGATTTATTTAGGATCACAACAGAATACACATTAAACCATAAATACAAATATGTAGCGGAAATAACACTTCATTTCATTAATATCAAAGAATTGAAATTTGCTTACAGACAGAATGGAAATAAACTACCTAGGGCACTGGTAGCTTATCTTTGAGAAGAGATGTGGTAGCTACAGACCTTTGAACTGTGTTACAATGAGGTTCAAGGGCCTATTATTTATTAGAAGGAATGGAAAACCCTAAACATCCAAAACCCTAACCCTAGGAGATGAAGTGCCAAAACCATGGGCCCCGTTTGGGTAAATTGGTGTTTCAACTTCCCAGGGACGTAACTTTGGCATACAATCTCCGTTTGACGCACACCATACCTCATTAGAAATATCTATCCTAGGAATACAACCTTTTATGAGATCGATTTTCCCAAAAAACGTCGTTTAGGGCCTCAAAATGGCTTCGAAAGTTCAGGACCTAAAAAACTGCTAAAAATAGTAACTCTGACGAAACTGAAAAACTAAAAGAGAAAATGGTGGGGCCCCAAGTGGAACAAGCAAGTGGCCACCAATATGCACTTGGATCAATGCCTTTTGTTTCTTCTCCTGCATTGTAGCAATGAAAACTAGAAAATATTCAATAACATGATCAAATTATCTACAATACCTGCAAGACTGTCGTGCAGGGTTTAGACAGTCATGCACATAGTGTCCAGTGTCTCCAAAGTTATATAAAATCAGTTATCCTCTTCCACAACTTGCACCTCCACCTCTCCCCCCTTCTCTTTCTCTAGCTGGATATCCACCACGCTGAGAGGGCGATGCTAGTGAAAATGGGTCGGCCTGCACTCTGTAGAGGTTGGCATTGTCTATAATTAGATCAAAGGTGTGGCAGTGATGCCCATCATGGCAAACTGATGAGAAAAACATACACCATTGTTGCTTTAGTTCTGGTACATAACCTCCTTATTAAGGGCAATGGTTTATGTCATGTGGTCCAACCACTTGACAGCCAGTGCACCATAGTGTGGGAGTACCACTTGGTCCTGTAGCATCCCTAGGTCACAATGGATTTGGTCCTCCTGCTTACATGTAATCTTGAAGCAAGGTAAACTGATATTTTGTGTGATCGGAACCCTTACAACATATACACCGTACATATGCACCAAATTATTTCCCTCTGTCTCTGTCCAGGTTTTGAATCTCCAAGTGCATCGCTTCTAACTGATTTTGGATTTGTAGAGTTCCAAATTGGTCATTCGTTCTGGGCACGACTTCTAGCTTCATAGCAACTTCAAGAGCCTCCGCTTGTGAATCAATTTTTTGTTGATTCATAGGGTTGCCAATATGTGGCAGGAGCATGGAAATAAACCATTCTATATGATTCTTATCATCATATATAAATTCTCTATCGATCATAGTGAGTTTCAATCGTTGATCTGCCTCCCAGAAAAATTTGTTTGGTTCTTGTCGGATTTCTTTCAGCTCCGTGACACATTTTGAGTAGGATTTTGGTTTTCTGAACTATCGTTTTAAACCCTTCCGGATATCATCGACAGTGGGATCAGTGTTCTGAGCTAGATATCCCATAAAACAGACCAGCGCACGACCCTCAAACGTTATAGCTAGCTGTGCCCTTTTTACAACATCAATGTTGACATTTTTCACAGTCCATACCTCATCCGAAACAAACCAGAATCTCTCCATGACTTCATCGCCCACACCGTTGAAGGTGGGTAGCTTCATATGTGTATCCATATCACCTCCTAGTGGTGGAGGTGGTGGTGGAGTAGGAGATGACTTACCCATGCACGAGTTCGATTTTGTGGTGGCTAGAGGGCTACCTCCGATGCACGTAGCCTCACCACTCTATGTATCACTATTAGGCAAATTTCCCAGACGGTTGTATACAGATCTTTCTCCTCTCTAGTTAAAGCTTTAAACCAAAAGTAATTTTCGCTACGCGTAGTGCTTTCAACTTAGTTTTGGATCATTCACTCGGTGTGATTGCACAAAATACCCTTTTCACACAATATCATCTTAATCAACAAAGGTAGAGACCCTATGAACTTACCTCTCAGTACTTTGAAGAACCTCCTTTCAGCTTTAGAATATGACACAAAATGCTCTATTGCAAACTTTGTTACAAACCCACCCAAAATGTTGTCAACCCAATGATCTATAGTGTGGGTGATGGAGTTATCAATATTCTCTAACTGTTGGATCAACTCAGGTGTCCAATGAGTCATATTATCGTCCTCCAGCAGGTCTGAAACTCATATAACCTTAATAACCACTCTTGTAACTCATGTGCAAAGGTTAAAAAAAAATTTCATGGACCTCTATGAAAATACACTTTTGTTCCCAATATTTAGCAGACAACTTCTTACTTCTATTCTCCTTGATGGAGAGTGTTACACCATTTTTTTGGTCATCTAACTCATTATCATTAGATGAACCCAAGTACACCATGTAAGACCAATTTTACCCTAAGTAAAATTGCTTTCACCATGTCAAATAACATTTGTCCATATTTCCTGGTCATATTTAACCCAAAACAAGGAAATTAATTAAATAAATCATTATTTATTTAATTATATCCCCATCATCTCCCTAAAATAATAAATAAATCATTTATTTATTTATTGTTTATAAATAAAGGAATTGACCCACGTCAAAAGACCTTTTCCCTCCAACAAATATAATAAAATATTCCTAAAGGGTGGTTCTAGAATTTGATTAATAATATTTTATTCATGCAACAAGTTCTAGATAACCCTAATATTTTTTTATAAATAGGAGAATTTTCCCCATTCATTAGTCACCTTCATTACATTAGATCACACTATATCTATTCTTGGTCACCATTTTCCATTTTCTGCTTTGTGAGCTCCCATTGAGTTCTATGTTTGTCAGGGTTTTCTACCACAATAAGAGAGAGGAATTTTAGATCTGAAACGCTGAGGACTTTCAAGAACCCATCCCATTGAGGAGAACCAGAAAACAACTTTCTTGTTTTCCTCTCAGGTGCCCCATTCTTTAATATAATACAAATTATTCTTTTAAACACTTTGTTCTTGTCTTGTCTATTGGATGCATGGAGCCATATTATATTTTATCTTCTTAATGTCTTTTGTGCTTGGATCTGAATTTGTGCAGCAGACTTAAAGATATATTGCAGCCATAATCGATGTTAGGGATATTTTTTATGCGTAGCTAAAGTGATCTTTTACGACGAAAGATTCATACTAACAATTGGCGACTCCACACAGGCGTTCTTTTGCGACCGCTGTCGTTTTACATATTCCTGCATATCCAGTTGTTTCAGACCCTAGGGTTTCTCTTCCATTTTATGTTTTTCCTATTTTTATGGTGCTTTTCACCTCTAAAACCCTCAAATATTCAAATTTTTAACTTCCGTGTGTTTCTGGCCTTATTGCGCAGGTGACAGACATCAACTGCAGCTGAGACGACAAATTTTTCTGAAATCTACCGCCGAGAGAGCCGGATCTGCAGGTCGCACTTATCAGCCCAAAAAGTGTGACCTGGACTTGAGGTTGCACTTTTCTACCCTAAATTTGTGACCTGGACTACCAAATAGGTCAGAACTTGCGACCTGCACTGTTTTATGCAATTTTCTAGTGCTTTTTCTGGGTTTGTCTAAAGCTTTTGTCAGGGTTTTTCAGCCTCCGCCTCTTCCCGTTTAGACCTGTTCCTGATCTGTTTCACTCAAATAAGTGGGAATCTTTCCCCTTAGGGCTTTAGTACCCTCCACTTTTTTTGGGAGATTTTTTGCTGTTTCAAACGTCTGAATTTCTAGAGTGTCAGCCTTATTTCTTTCAGATCTGATACCTTAGTTTCAGATCTCTTTCGATCAGCTCTTCCCCCTTTCAAATCACCTCATATAATTTTGTTTGGGTTCATTTCTAGGGCCGCCTCATCACCCCTTCTCTTTTTAGATGATCTCCCCCTTTTTAGAAGCAACCTTGCCTCTACCTCTTTGCTGTTCTCTGCACCTCTTTTCAGCAGATTTCTCCTTTAGATCCCTGTCCCTCTTGACCTTATATCTATTGGCCTATTCTTAGCGTGCTTTGCTTCATTTTTTCCCTCTTATAGACTATTTTTTCTAGACCCGCCTTCTTGGGTTAGATTGATGCATTAATAGCTGTTAATTTTCTGTTCTTTTAGTTTTATTTACTGCAGATTTATTTTCAGTTACACAGCACACTTTTTCTTTTACTCTCAAAACTTATGGGTTTAAACAATTAAAATTAACACACGCCACACACTGACCCTAAGTGAAGAAGAGCCTGGTTAACACCGCCTGAAAAAGACTTTAAAATCAATTGTCACTACACCTCTCCGCCCTTGACCTCACTTGATTTTGTCCCTCCCTGCCCCTGTCAGTTTTTCTTCTTCCCGTCATCATTGTGCCCCCAAGGCGCTTCTCCCGGAGACTTCTTGGCCTTCACCCTCAGTTTCTGGTCGGTCGACTTCCTCTTTCCCGTGGTCCTCGAGTAAGTCCTCCCCTGAGTCCGCACTCTGCCTCTTCCTCTGATTGTTCGGGTTCTCCCCCTACTTCTGGTTCTCCCTCTCTTACCTTCACCATGTCTAGTTCAGGACCTAGCCCTAACCCCAGTTCTACCGCTGGGTCCGTTTCCAGTGGAACCACTATGAGACCTACCTCGACTGCCCCATTGCTCCCTTA
Organism: Pinus albicaulis; assembly: GCA_034641835.2. NCBI lineage: Eukaryota > Viridiplantae > Streptophyta > Pinopsida > Pinales > Pinaceae > Pinus > Pinus albicaulis. The sequence continues at coordinate 1,209,335,332 of CM076570.1, read as the reverse complement.
TATGGCCGGCCTCAGTCTCCTCGACTTCGATCAGCTCATTAATGAACCTATTCGCCACGCTGTTAGTTGGCCTACTATGCCAACCAATCTCCCCTCCGACATTACTAAGTTCGAAGGCCTTGCTAGTGAAGATCCCTCCAACCATATCCGATCTTTCCACATGTGGTGTTCCTCCAATTCCATCACCAATGACTCCCTCCGTCTTCGATTGTTCCAATGCACGCTCACCGGCGAAGTTTCTAAATGGTATGTTGACCAAGCCACCTCTTCCCATAACACCTTTGCGACCATTGCCCAAGCCTTTGTATCTTATTTCTAGCTTCCCCTCTGATACGACACTGTACTGAACTCTTAACTTCTTTCCATCAATCCTCTTCGACCCGCCTTTCTGCTCATGTCTAGGAATGGCAGCGAAGACGGAGCTTGTGTTGCGCCCCCCCCCTTTGAAGATCGGGTTTACATGGACTGGTTCCTTCGCTCTCTCTTACCTCCCATTGGAAAAGATGTCGCATCCCATTTTCCCCAAACCGAAGAAGCCGCCCTCCAAATATCCTTGAAATATGACCTCATCTACGCCCAATTCGGTTATGTTTATACCGTCCTTCCTGACCTCCCCAAACCCGGTGGCTCTAATGCCTCGGGGGCTTCCCACTCTGCCGACGGTATCGTTGGAGCCCTCTCACATAACTCTGCTCAACCTCCTGTGGGCTATGGTTTCCCTCCAGGAGGGGCCAGCCCCTCCGGCACATTCCCCCCTCCAGGTAGCATGTACCCAGGATACAGCATGCCTCCTCCTTTTGCCCACACTCCTGCTTACCTCAATGTTGCCCATCTTAACCCTTATCCTTAGCCACAGCCTGGTGTCCCAGCTCCTCCAGCATTTGGACCTCTCACCCCCTTGCCTTCTCGACCCCCGCCGCAGCACTTACTACCCCCGCTAGGGAACGTATTTGTGCAACAGGACACAACCAATCCTCTTCCTTCTCAAAGAAAGAGGAAAGGAAATCAATCTGCCCTTGGTAATCATGGACACAATCCTTTGAGTATTGATCCTCACACGGATAACCAACCACAGGGTTCTCAGCCCAAGCTGAACAGGCCACTTTGCACCAATAATCCATGTTCGTGTTGCAGTGTTTATGGTCATTACACTCACGATTGTCCCTTATTACCACAAATGCCGCAAATGTGGGATTCTCAGGCCACCGTGCGGGGACAACACTCCTCCCCTACTGTCCCTCCCACCCCAGCTACTTCTCAACCTGCTGTGTTTACCGATCCTTTCCCTCAACAAGGATTTGTGGCCACTCAACCCCCTCATGCCCCGGTAATCACTCAACCTTCCCCTTCTGGTTCCTCTGATTACCAAATTCTCATGATGGCCTCTGACCCACCTCTCATCGTCGACCTCAACCTTCAAACTCGGTACCGTCAGTATTTCACACTTCCTATTCCATCTGTCTTCGAGTCTCCATCGTCAGGTCCCATAGAGCTTCTATCAACACCCAATGGTCCCTTGCAACTCCCTCCGCCCAAAGCCGAGGTTCATCCCAAGCCTCCTAAGGGACCATTACACCGAAATGTTACCTATATTCGGGCTACCCATTCATACAGCATAGTAGATGATCTGGCCCAATCTCCTGCGGCCATTTCAACACTAGAACTCCTCCAGTTCTGTCCTTCTCAAAAGAGGGCTCTACTATCTGCCGTGGGCGCTGTAGATCCTTCTGATGACCAATTGATTGTTTTTGACGCCCGTTAGTCTGACCATCCCCCTCTTCCTCCTTCGGTTTCTTTCCAAATCCCAGTCAAAATCCGAAACGCCAATGTTGCTCGGTGTATTATTGATGAGGGGGCATCTACCTGTGTAATGTCCGCTTCGGTTTGGAAACAACTCGGATCCCCTGAACTGGCCCCTTCCACCATCACCCTTCATGCGTGGGATGGCGATGCTTCCCAGCCCATTGGCCTATTCCGTAACTGTCCTATCACCCTTGCCGGCAAGACTGTTTATGTCGATGTTGAAGTTATCGATGCCCCTCTTGACTACAACATCCTTTTGGGGCGTAGTTACACCTATGCCATGTCCGCCGTCCCATCCGCAGTCCATCGCAAGATGTTTTTCCCTCATAATGGTAAGATTGTCACCATTGACTAATTGACCTACCATGAACCAAAATCTCAGACCTCCCCTAAGTCCACCATCTCTACTGTCACTAATAAACCAATTGTTGATTCTTTGACCAATGTTTCCCCTGGCGTCTACAAAGATTCCTCTTTGCTTGGAACTTTTCCTGGTCCTCCCCCTCCTCCTGTCTCTGACCCTAGCTTAGCGAATGTTTGCATGATGCAATCGTCTCAGGCTGGCCTTCCACAGCCTGCTCCGGCTAGTCAACAACCTCAATCTCGCCCACAGCCTCCTGCTCCTAGCCCTTCACTTCAGTCCACCAAACCTTTTTCACCTGACCCTTCCCATCACACTCAGGAACCTCCCTACCCTCCTGAGTCAGTTCCCTCAGGTCTCCACCATATGGGAGCCGTCCCCCCTGGTCATTATCCCGCCGGTCAAATACCATTACTTGGCCCCCCCCGGTGTCTATTCGGTCCCCATCATGGCCACCCTTTCCCTCCCTAATTTAACCTTGGGAATTCCAGTATGGTATCTTATTCCTCCAACCGAGACCCCACCAGGCCACCCCAAACCATACATAGTCGTGACACCAGTGCAACCAATTCCCTTTGCTCCTTCCACCACCATTGTGCCCCTAGCCCCTCCGCAGCACCCTCCTAATGCTGCGACAGCTACAGGAAAGAAACAAAAAACTTGCAAGGGGGCATCCAATGACAAGGCCACCGCACCTGACCCTACCCCTCCCCCACCCACAAAACCTTGTGCCTTGTGTGATGGTATCATTCATCCCACCCACACTTGTCCTGAGTTGCCCTGTATCCAACCCATGGTTAAAGTCGTGTTCCCTGAATCTAAGATCCTTGAAACCTCTGTTTCTTCCTCATCCATAGCCAAGAACCCAAAGACTCTTCGCACCAACAAACCCTGTGCTTTGTGTGGTGTCCATGGCCATTATTTTCACCATTGTCCTCACCTCATGCATTACCGAGCCTCTTTAAAGGTCATTCGCGTGTACGAAGTTGAACAGAATCAATCTGCCTCTCCCATCCTTGCTCAATATGCGTCCAGTCTACTCGCGGATCCCCCTGCTACCATTGACATTCCTCCCCCTGATGTTGAGATGTCGGACCCTGCTACTTGCCTTCTATACCTATCATCATCCGCGCGCTCCCCGGAGTCCATTCCTTCTGAATCCACTCCACCTATTCTGCTTGATTCCCCTCCAGACATGAGTTCTTCATATTTTAACCATCTTTTTACCTGTTCTTCTGTCATTCCCCGTGATGACCCGTATCTGTGCCTCTCTTCCCATACTGATGATTTATGTACCTTTGCAGTGTCGTATGGTCTCCTTGACCTTTCCATTCCCTCTCCTAATCACGATCATACCATCTGTATCTTCGATGTCCGTCGCAGCCTAAGTGCCCACTCTTCATCCCATAGTTCTCATTCATCTCCCTCTCGTCGATCTATGAGTCCTAGACTTCCTACCCGGACCACTCCCTCCCGTAGCCATCAATGGATGTCTATCCTCTACTCACGCTGCCATCCTTTTTCTCATCCATCCCATTTCTTTTCTTATGACACTATTACATCGGCCCTCTCATCCACACCTTATCTCGGCTATGCCGATGGGGCAAGTCGCTATTATCACCATCTCGCTTTAGCAGCATGGGCCATCTTTACCCCCTTGCATACCCTGGTTCTTGCAAATGGGGTCTGCATTGGTAAGGCCACCAATAATCAGGCCGAATATGATGTAGTTCGTGGTCTCTTAGCCGATGCCCTCTCTCATCACATCCTCCATCTACATGTTCATTCAGATTTCCTGCTTCTTGTCTTACAACTTAATGGTGTATATCGTGTGCATAACCCTATCCCGTTTAGAAAATATTTACGAGTGCAACTTTTGATCCAAAAATTTAGATCCATTACATTTAGCCATATACCTAGAGATCAAAATCACTACGTAGATCAAATCGCAAATCATGTTCTAGACTGGAATTTATCACACACAACACAATAACATTTAACACCATCAATCAAATGCATATACATCATATATATTATATAACATGTGTTTTTAGAGTCCATCTACTTTGAAACATATGACATGCCCATAGCATGTTACAATAACAAAACTACAAAAATGGGGAGCAACACTCGCCCCTACATAGACACTAGGGGGCACCACCTGCCCTACATCTCATCACTCTCTGGAGGATCCTGAGCCAATGTCTCTCCTCCCACATCTCGTAGATCACGCATAGCCTGACTGGACATCGCCATGCATCGCATGATACCTCGCCACTCCGAGGGTAGCTGTTTGGTCAATTTAGTGTGTCCTAAATTGCTACATTAATTTATCAATCCGGGATTCGTAAGCTGATGAAGTGTGGCGCACTATATGTGCAAGATAACTTATCTCTTACTTTTTGTCGTTTTTGGATTTTTATGAAATTCTAAAAGACAAGTATGGAGACAAATATTCAAGACAATGATGTCCTTCTAATGATTTTCCAAACTTCAAAAGAATTTTAAAACACACAATGACAAAATTAATTCTTCAAAGAAAATGAAATTGCATCACTATTCTAGTCAAACAACAGTGAACTACTGATCATGAAACTCATTATCCTTGCTGTTGTCCAATACAAAAGAAGTTATGCTTAAAGAAATCCAAGAATTGCAACAAAGTAAATCTAAATCAAATTACATCAACTTATATTCTGATCCCTCGCCATTAGTCCAGCTATGGATTTCGGAGGTAACCATAAACAACTTGAGCAATCTGATATCTAGTTTGCAGAAAAAGAAACTAATATCAAACTACACACTCATACTTCAATCCCTCACCATTAGTCCAGCTATGGCTTTCAGAGGTAACTGAAAATGACATGAGCAATTTAATATATCTAACTTGCAGAAAGTAAACTAATATCAAACTACACACTCATACTTCAATCCCTCACCATTAGTCCAGCTATGGTTTTCGGAGGTAACTAAAAATGACATGAGCAATTTAATATATCTAACTTGCAGAAAGTAAACTAATATCAAACTACACACTCATACTTCAATCCCTCACCATTAGTCCAGCTATGGTTTTCGGAGGTAACTGAAAATGACATGAGCAATTTAATATATCTAAATCTAACTACTGAAGCAAATATGCAAGACTGAAATAAACAAACAGTGCTGGAATTAAAAAAAAACTAAGAAAAGTAAATTAGCAGAAGGACAATATTGATTCCATGTCATTAGTCATTATAAAAAGATGTGCAAGTGCCCGGCTGCCTATTGTAATATGAAACAAGAACACTGATCAGTTAACCACAACATAAAACATGAAAGATTATGGACAGAAGTAAAATGTAAAGCATGAAAGATTATGAACAAAGATGAAGCATAAATACCATGAAAGATGCAATGTATAAACACGTGAATGACTTATGGCACAATGAACTTAAAGAAATAAAACAAGAAACTATACAATAATGCACAAAACCTCAGCGTGTGCAGGGGCCCTCTGCACCAGCCTCGGGCAACAGCCTTCAAATACGAATTACGCTTGGAAACAGAGTCTTCTTATATATTAAAATGTAGTCATAACAGAGAAATGATATTACAGCACAGTGGCAACGCAATTACATTATAGAGCTATATGGAGGCTAGCTATTATGCGTATGAAAACGCGTTATTTATAACAAAGGTGATATAACTAATTCCCTAAAGTTTGTGCTGATAGAGACACGTGAACCATCACGTCCAGAGATCCAGCATCATGGCTGCGGTGAGGAGTAAATCTATGAAGAGTGGATGTTGGATTCGGCTTATGGAGCTGTGTACAGGTGTTGATGTGTCTCCCGTAAATTAGAAACGGTCATACAAATCTTCACGTGATGAGAAACAGAGTCCTGTCACCGTGGGACTCTACGGTTGACTTCCACTTGGCCACCTTTGACCACAGCCTCCTTAGGTGAATTTGCCCGAGCCAATGGGACACCATCCATGTCCACATCATTTCTGACTTGCCCATGTGGCTCGAATTGCCTGAAGACACCTGCAACATAGACTTTCACAAAATGGCTGCGGAAAGTTGCAGCAGCTGTGGAAAGTGGCAAGATTCCACAGCTAAATGAGCAAAAATCTAAATCAAATAGCAGACACAAAACATAGTTAAAAACCATTTTAGATGCTCTTTTACAATTAATATTCAATGATATTAACGACTTAGAAGGTTCAGGTGAATGAAAAAGGTCTAGAAAGGTATATAGGAAAGATGCAGATTTGAGACTCAACAGTAGCCCAATACATAACTCTATGTACCGGTTGTCTAAATCTTGCCAACCACGCTCCGATACACCGGTCAGCAGCCCCTCACATCTACGACAAATGTCCTCCACTAGAGCAACCATATCCTCGCTCTGTGCCGTCCTTGATCCACTTGCACCTGTAGCTCCTGTCACTGCAGGTCGTCCCATATATCCGGCCGGTTTTACCGGAGCTATATCTGCATTCCAAAAAACATCACGATTAACACCATGTATACTAGTCACAAACTCTAACATAAACATAACAGATTAGTTACTTGTCACTTACCATCGGGCTCCGACACTCGACTAGGTGGAAGCGGCAAGTCCGGATCTCCCCAATAACTCATCCCACTATAGGGATAGTCATCTATGTATAATGGCATTTGATCCCAATGCGCGAAGAACTCTGGTCGGAACACCCATCCGACTACCCCTCCCCCTCCTCTACACAGTAGTTGTCCCCACCGACGCATCCGGGGCTCTCTCAAACCTCCATCAGGAAACTGTACACGAGGTCGTAAGGTCGGGATCTTCTTAAAGAAGAAAGAGCACAACACCGTCCCGTAGGCGCAATCATGATTCACTTGCTGCTTGCATAGCGACAACTGTCGTTTCACCGATACCAACATCATCTGGGCCCACCCATAGTAGATCCCACTCAGCACACTCTCCACAATCATCATCTACCCTCCAGTGATGTGATGGAATGCTTGGCTACCCAAGATCCACAACACTGCTGCGGCCACTGCCCGGGTCTCCAACCTCTCTAGATCACCAATGGATATCCGAGTCCCTTTGACTCGGACACCTGGTCGACAATGTCGCTCAAAAAACTCCATAATGTTACGCCCCCATGGTAACACTGGCTGCGTATTTCCCACCATCCCTAATGGTGGGAGACTAGTCAAGAAATACAAATCCTGGACCGTCAGCTCGATCCTGTGCCCCTGCACTACAAACGCCTCATGATCTGGATCCCAATAACTGATAATCCGGGCCAATAAGGGCTCTCCAGCCTTCATCAAAGGGTTCTCCAAAAATTTCAGAACCCCATGCCTAGCCAGTGCACGATGGACACCCTGATCCACCTGGATCTCTGTCCGTAATGTCCCTAAGTCTCTCTCTCTCCACTTGATCCGTATATCTGCCATATCTGCACAAAAAAATCATTTTTGTCAGCCTCCCGATAAACAAAATTGCATTAACATACACCAAAACTGAATCTCAGCCCATAACTGCACTGAAACCCCCCACATCTAACAGGTCGCACTTTTTGGGCAAAACCTGGGCCAGGTCACACTTTTCAGGCCAAAACCTGCATCCCAGGTCGCATCTTTTTCCCCAGAAAGTGCGACCCGACCGTAATGATGAAGTAAGGGCAATTACTGAGATCTAAAGCCCTAATCTGGAATTTGAGTCCATCAAAAACAAAGCTTAGGATTAGGCCTCTTACCTGCAACTGACGGATCACAATTCCAATGGCCGGTTTGTCCGCTACGATCACCGCAAGATTTAGGGCCTTCTCTCCTCTCCACATTCACCACAGCTACACAAGAAAATGAATGATTTTGGAGGGAAAACGCCTTATTAGAAGAAAACCCCTGTTTTTTCTTTCGCCTGCTGCGACCAAACCATAGCCCCGTTTGACATACCGTTCACACTGTTGGAAAGCTCTCACCGAAAACTCAAATGGGTATCTATCAGTTTTTCATGTTTTGATACTTCACCACGACAAATTTTGTCCATGAAGGGTCTATTCACCTCTTATTAAAATTGAATTTCTTCACTTACGACACTTGTACATGGGGCACCACTTTGCCTCCTTACTCGTCTTTGTTCGTGTTGATTTTCGTCATGAGCTACCCTATTGTAATCATGCTTTTCTGGTCCCCCATTGGACCCGTACTGTGAGGCAACACCATTGAGTCGCCCTTGTTTAGAGCATCCGCGTCGAGTCATCATCACATCCATGGAGTCTATCCCGAGTCCCATCATACCCTGCTATAATCCTCCATCCTTTCTTGCTTGATCCCTCTCTCGTGTCACACATTATGGCCTTCAGTACCCTTGTCCCCTATCCCTCATGATATTTTGTTAGTCGCTACCAAGCCATTCATGCCCTTTATGCTCTAACAAGGGAAGTCATCCAATCACTCCTCCGTATCCCTCATTCCATCATCATTATCAGTACCTACTTGTTCGTCACTCTACTATTTTCCCTCGTGCCTTAGTTGAGGTTCCCTTATTGCCTCACCTATGGCGGACCGACTTCTGTCGACATCGACTTCCTTACTCCAGAAGCCAGGTCTAGGGGGCAGTGTACCTTGGTTCCAGTTCTTCTCAGCATGATGGTGTTCTATACACTTGATGGTCCAGTGATGCAGCAACAACTATTGGTGATTCCCGGGCGTGTGTGAGATGTCTCAACCTCATGAGGGGGTGGCCCATACAGGTAGCCCCCCACATGCCCGGATGACTTCTTCATTTCCACCCTTGATGCAGCTCCTCTCATTTGATGATATCAGCCCCAACCACTTGCAGCGCCTCTTCGATTTGCATGTACCAGTCCGATGTTGCGAGCCCTTCCCCGTGTGTAGGGGGCATTTGGGTGTATTTGTATCTCATGTACTAAAATCTCCTTGTATAAGTCCTGAAGATTATTCCAGGCATCGCATGTATGTGGGATTCATCATTTTGTTTATCTGGCTCATGTTTAGGCCAGCATATGCTTCATTATTGCGTTCCGTGGTTTTCCGGGCGCCTTATTCTTTGTACTATTGTCTCGGCAGACATAGGTATGCCTCCCCCGCCGCCTTTAACACTAGTACCACTTCATCACCTAGAGACTTGTTGCACCTGTAAGTCTCGTCTCCTCCGGGTCTAGTCCTCTAGCACATTAGATTATATTACATTCCTCTCTCTCACTTCCCTTTTGATACCTAGTGATTGAGTTCTTACAACGTACTTCGGTCATACGAATTGCTCCTAACACTCGTACATTGGGGGGCAATCTGTTACACCATTTTTTTGGTCAGCTAACTCATTATCATTAGATGAACCCAAGTACACCATGTAAGACCAATTTTACCCTAAGTAAAATTGCTTTCACCATGTCAAATAACATTGGTCCATATTTCCTGGTCATATTTAACCCAAAACAGGGAAATTAATTAAATAAATCGTTATTTATTTAATTATTTCCTAGGAACAAGTTATTTAAATCATTATTTAATAACATTCCTAGTTAAATTTGACTAAATCATTAAATAAATCATTATTTATTTAACTATATCCCCATCATCTCCCTAAAATAATAAATAAATCATTTATTTATTTATTGTTTATAAATAAAGGAATTGACCCACGTCAAAAGACCTTTTCCCTCCAACAAATATAATAAAATATTCCTAAAGGGTGGTTCTAGAATTTGATTAATAATATTTTATTCATGCAACAAGCTCTAGATAACCCTAATATTTTGTTATAAATAGGAGAGTTTTCTCCATTCATTAGTCACCTTCATTGCATTAGATCACACTAGATCTATTCTTGGTCACCATTTTCCATTTTTTGCTTTGTGAGCTCCCATTGAGTTCTATGTTTTTCAGGGTTTTCTACCACAATAAGAGAGAGGAATTTTAGATCTGAAACGCTGAGGACTTTCAAGAACCCATCCCATTGAGGAGAATCGGAAAACACCTTTCTTGTTTTCCTCTCAGGTGCCCCATTCTTTAATATAATACAAATTATTCTTTTAAACACTTTGTTCTTGTCTTGTCTATTGGATGCATGGAGCCATATTATATTTTATCTGCTTAATGTCTTTTGTGCTTAGATCTGAATTTGTGCAGCAGACTTAAATATATTTTGCAGCCATAATCGATGTTAGGGATATTTATTATGTGTAGCTAAAGTGATCTTTTACGACGAAATATTCATACTAATAGAGAGCTAGCATGTAACCAACAAAACCCTCTTACTATTGCCCCTTTCAGCAATGACCTGCTTTCATAGGTGAAAGTCTCACCTGAAGTAGTATGGGGGGGGTGCTAAAACCAGGTTTCCATGCCCTAAGAGAGAATTAAATGAAGAAGGGACCTTCAGACCAGCTTTAACACACATAATGAATTGCACACCAAAAACCCTAGGTTAATTATCACATGTTAATCCTGTTTGCATGCACAAACAAAAGATCCGAAATTCCTTTAACAGTTCTAACAATGTGATATTCAACCCTTACATAACTATATCTATGTAATTAACATTCATGATCTATGCAATGAACATTCAGGTCAATAGTAAAATAGGTATGCAACCGATCCAGTCACTGATAATATAACTCATAAGCATGAAGATAAATCATATGCAGAAACATATCATAGAAGCAAATTATAGATGCATTTAGTACTTAGAGTTACCCAAACAACTCTTTATTCATCAAAAGTTTGCAAAAACCCTTACAATCCTTCAAATCTACCCGCGCACACAACAAGTGGGGTCCACACATAGCTAGACTAAGGTCTCTGCGCACATAGGCAACATGAGCCTTTTAGACACAGACACTTACACAGATTCGCTTCAGAGCTCAATCATTCATCAAACATACATCATAACTTATAAAAACTATATTATCTGACTCGATTTAGACTTCTACTTATACCTTAGCCTACGCTCATTCTAAGGTATGCAAACCATGGTTTGAAACTCCTAGATTTACCCTTTAGCCCATTACAACTCATGAAGGGAATTTGAACCACCCCAAAGCCCCTTGAATATGCATTGATTAGTGCACATGACTCAAAACTACAAAACTACTATTATTTACTCCAAAAATGCGGTCATAAGGGACCCTGCTCCAACATTTTCTCTTTGTGAGATCAAAATTTGTTGCACTTGGTACCGTAATTTTGATATATCATACTACAATTCTTCCTCTTCATGAGTCATAGTAGAGCCTTATGAGGGCTTAATGGGTGTTGAATTATTTTTAGGATGAATTTTAGAACCCAATACGAATATCTATGCTTCAATATTCCCTTGGAATCACTTCAAACTCATTTTTCAAACAAGACTTATGCAATTTAAAAAAAAAATACACACCTTTTTCTTTCTTTTGAGGAGCTCGATATTAAAACTGATGTATCTCTATAATTTTGGATCCCCAAGATTTTATCTTCAGTCCTGTAGTGGCCCTCTGAGTCTTCTTTCCAATGTCACAGGTATTACCTGATTTGGATTCTTCAAGACAAAGTTATGCTTAATCTCCCACAATGAACTAATTATGGACTAGTTCAGTAGAGTGAACATCTACTACATTCCACATGTCATTGTTTCCTCCTTAGGCTCTAAAATCGATACATAGGAAAATAAAGTTCATTTCGTTTCGAGCACTTTTTACAGAATTCCAATATGATGCTTAGAGAGAGAGTTATGATGATTTCCCCAAGGTCACCTCTTTGAGATGAAATTCGGGAGCCTGCAAAAACCCTAACTTGCATAGATCATATCTCCTTAAATATTGTGAACCAAGATCTGAATTTTTTACGTGAAGCTCCTCAGGATTTCTTCTCCAATGGGTTTTTTCTTTTAGCTTTTCAAACTTCGTATTAAAAAATTTATAGCAAAAATTTCACGATGACTTGTTTGAAGCAGTGAAACCCTAGAATCTGAAGCTTTGATACCAAATGTTATAAAGCCATCTCACAAAGTAAAAGAAAAGAGAGATCAACACATTAGTAATCAACCAATTCAAGGGGGAAACCTCATTTACATTAAATAAATGAACAATTCTTGGATGATACAAATGACAAAAACCATGTTCTATATATAGGAGTCCAGTGGGTCACAATATAATCCTAGCCGACCTAACAATAATAATTTAAGGGCACAACAATAACAATAATGCACTTTTATGGGGAACAATAATAACAATATTGAGACTACAGGGGTACAACAATAACAATAAGGGGTTTACAATAATAACGATAAGGGACTACAATAGTAATATAGGGACCTAACAACTGGTTTTGTGGTGCCACACAGACAATTACAATCGCAAGTAATGCCATTTGGATTGAAGAATGCACCCTCTGAATTTCAGAAAAGAATGAAAGACATTTTTGGAGATTTGAAATTCTTTATTATTTATATTTATGATTTACTAATCTGTTCTTTTGATTTAAAAGAACATAGAAAGCACTTGGCGATAGTTCACCACAAGATTTTTAAACATGGGCTAGTCCTCAGTAAGCCTAAACTTGATTCTGCAAAAACTAATATTAAATATTTAGAACTAATCCTGTTCCAAGGAAAAGTTGAATTACAAGAACATGTGTTGAAAGCTTTAACAGAATTTCCAGATGCCATTTATGACCACAGGAAATTGTAGAGGTTCTTGGGAAGCCTGAATTAAATTCGATAGTTTTATGAAAATCAAGCCAAAGATGCAAGGTCCTACAGAAGAGGCTCATAGGAATAGAATGGTCCCCATATATGACGATTGTAGTTTAAATTATCAAGCAAAAGATCCAAAATTTGCCAAGTCTGGTTCTTCCAAGACATGAATTGCCTTATATTTTAGAAACAGATACATCCAATGAAGTATGGGAAAGAGTTTTGATGCAAAATCATGCAAGAAGGGAAGTAGTTTGCTCATATGCATTAGGATTTTTCAATGACACTGAACTTAGGTATCCATCTTCTCATAAAGAATTTCCTGCTATAAAAAATGGAATCAAAAGATTCAGGTTGTTCCTAAATCGAGTAAGATTCATTATAAGAACATACCTGAAACATATGGTCAGGATGCTTAGAAACAAAATATTGTTAGAACAAGGCAACAATAGGATACTAATATGGAGCCTATGTTTGGATGGATTCAACTTTGAAATTGAATATAAAAAGGGAAAAAATAATTTCTTAGCAGATTTTCTTACAAGAGAAGCAACTCCAAAATAAATAAGATGTTTAGTTGTCCATCATCTTCAACTTCATCATCACCTCCCCCTACTCCAGAGGGTTTTCAGTGGGTTTTAATATGTAAACATTGTCATATGTAATATTGTTTTTAGTGTCTCATAAATAGGGTCAAGTAGAGTCCCGCATATGAATTCATTCTTGAAAAATGGATTCATAGTAGCCATAGTAATGTAAGTAATCTTATGTATTTTGTAGAGTCACCCAAAATTTTTCAAGGGGCCATTAGATTCGCTCCTTTTGCAAGACAAACATATATTTTTCTGTATGAGCCATGGTTGAGCTATGAAGACTATTCTAATATCCCGATATACACCAAATATGCCAAAAGAGTTTGGTTGATGTTCGAATGTAGCTCTATGAGTAATCCGTACAACCACTGGTCACCTTGGTTCAAAATACTGCTACATGATTGATGCCCAAGGGAAGGAATATTTTGGACCATTAGAAAAATGAATGTATTGATTACCTCTGAGAAGACATTAGAACAACAACTCAGTCTAACGCATGGTTTTTCTTCTAGATAGAAAAAAAATTCCAGCACACTTAAAGTACTGAGTATTCAGTCACTAGGGAAACTCATCTATAAGGAAATATCTCAATTCTTTGGGTCACTTTGTAATCCTGCAAATGAGAGAGTCCTAGCATGTATGGATCTCCTTTATTTCTGTGCTATAATATCATGTGAGCTCATGTAGAAGCACATTTGTCACGAAGTCTGCAAAATTTGTATTACTCATGTGACAGTGATAATTATGTATATCCAAGCGACTCACAAGATCTTTGTAAAGAAGCATGATGAGAAGTATTTCATGTTTAGTCACCTGACAGTGAGTGTGATTGGTATCGTGGGATTCCAATAAAATCTCCACTACGTAAATATTAGGAGAGTTTAAAGTGAATAAGTGGAGGGGTCCGTCCTCCAAAGTAAAATCCCAGGTTAGCTTTCTGGACGAATATCTGAAACTTGGAGCACTTCTCCAACTTTTGGTGGGATTTTACCCACATTTTAGAAAATCTACGGAAAAGTTAGATTTGAGATCTATAGTTTGTACATTTTATTCAAACAAGTCATATTTAGAGAAGATGATTGAAGCTCTCTCGAAATCCTATAAATAAGGAAGATGTATCACCATTAGGGGCATTCGAGTTTGTGTGGTTATTATGAGCTCTCTCTCTTTGAAGCTCCATTCCATTCTTTCTTTAACTCTGAGTTTGACAAGGTTGCGCATGTGCACTTGATGCATATATGAACCTAAAGTGATGGGACTCTTAGGGAGTATTGAGTCTGAGACTTTGTTAAGATCAATCTGCGACTCTAAGTGAAGGTCAACATTTAAAAAAAAAGTTGTATTCTGGAATAACTTTGTTTTTTTCGGGGTAAATATTCAACATTTTTTAAAAGTGGAAGTAAAAGCCAATTTTTTTTGGTGCAAAAAAACATCTCAGTAATAGAAAATGTTGAAACAAAAATTTTAGAATAATAAAAATTTATATTAAAAAAATGAAAAAAATTTACAACAATTTAAAAAAAACACATTTTTTAAAGTAAAAAATTAAAAAAAGAAAAAATTAAAGAATAAAAATAAAATAAAATAACATTTTTAAATTTAAAATTTAAAAATATATAAAAATTTGAAATATAAAAAAAAGAAATATACACACACATATAATTCTATTAAATTAAAAAAATTAAAATCAAAATTTAAAAAAAAAAAATTAAAACTGGATTAAAAAAAAAAAAATGAAAAGAAAACTATTGGATTAAAGAAAAATTAAATTAAAAAAATTATATATATATATATATATATATATATATATATATATATATATATATACATATATTAAATTTTATAAATAAATAAATTTTAAGATAAAAAAGAAAATTTAAAATAAAATAAAAAATACTTTTAAAATTAAAAAAAAAAAAATTAATTAAAAAATAAAAATGTGAAAAAAAAATAAATTAAAAATATTAAATAAAAATAAAAATGAAAATAAAAAAATAAAAAAAAGATTAATATAAAAATGAAAAGTTAAATAAAAATATATTAATTTTAAATTTTAAATGTTAAATTTTATTTAATTGAAAATAAATAAATTAAAAATAAAAATAAAAAATACATATTAAATTTAAATTAATTAAAAAATATTAAAATTTATTAAATTAAAAAAATAATAATAATAATTGAGTTTAACAAAATGATCGAATTTCCCGTCCAGGTGGTGGCGGGGGGTTGCGTGCAGGTGGCGACAGGGGCCCGGGGGGAGCGCGCAAAGGGCCAACCATTGAGCAAGCGGGGATGCTACACGCAACACCCCTCCACCTAGCGACTGACCCGCTACCACCTAGGCTACTCGATTGTCATTTATTTAAAATTAAATTATTTTGTTTTTAATTATTTTTTTATTAAATTATAATAATATTTTTTTCTTTCATTTTTTTTTAAATATTTTTTTAATTAATCACATTTAATATTTGTTTTCTTAATTTAATTTTTTTCTTTTAATTTAATATTTTTAGATTATTTCTTTCTTTTAATTTTTAATTTATTTTTAAAGTTTTTTAAATTTTAATTTAAAAAATGTTTTTCTATTTTTATTTTTATTTTATTTTTAATTATTATTATTTTAAATTTTAAATTTTTAAAATGGTTTAATTTTTAGAAAAACATGATTTTTGTTTTTTTAGTTTTTTTTTTTTTGTAAGTCGGCAGTTGTATTAAAAGCATCAAAAGTACATAAAATTACAAGGGGTTATGCTGGTGCCAGAACATCGGAAAACCGTGATCCTCAGACATAACAAGAGGAATCAACTTAGACAAAATTGACGAAACAAAGCCAAGCTTTACAGGCAAGAAAAGCCACTGATAGTAGGAGGCAACCAACCAGCAGAGACAAACGGTAACATGCAGATGGACCGTGGTCTCACGACAATAACTAAATAGGCTACATGAAATAGGAAAAGAGAAACCAGATCAACCAGGAAGAAGGACTCAAGGCTTAACCAGAAGGGGTTGAATGCGCAATGCGAAATTTTTTCCCTTTCTTGGTGACTACTTTGACCTAGCCTTCGGGGCTTGGGGAGATGGAGACCACTTGCAGATCACTACCGCTCCCAGGAGGAGCATCTTTGTCCGATTTGGAGGAGCTGGAGATATGCTGGCGTTTCTGAACAACTGAGGAGACAGGGGGCCTCTCGGGGACATCGGAGGGAGACGGTTGCTGTTGAGTTGCAATATCTTCATCTGAATCACTCCCTTCCTCTTCTGAGATGCTAGAATCAAGATCCTCTAGGGGGGGAGCGTCAAAAGGTTTCCAGCTTTTATTTTTTGGTTTGCGTTTGCCGGATTTCTGACTGGCTAGAAACTGAGCACATGAGTTCTGAAGATGTCCGGTTTGATGACAGTGCCTGCAATGAAAAGCTGTATTCTCATAGTCAAGAGGCTGAGGCCAAGAGAAATCCCCAACTTTGAGAATGATATGGTCTGGAAGTCCTTTGCTGATATCAATTTCTGCACATATTCTACCGTAGGTGTAGATACCCTTCAGGCGCCTTGAAGGATCTGTGGCAAGGAAACGACCTAGAGTATTCCCAATAGCTTCAAAGATTGCACAATGCCAAAGGTGAGCAGGCAGGTTGGGAAGCCGAACCCAGATCGGGAGTTTGGTGATGACTGCCGTGGAAGGATCGAAGTCTGGGAACTAGGGGGTTAAGAACATCCCCTTCGTTCCCCAGAACCAAGGACCACCTGTGAGGGCAGTCTGATAATCCTTACTGTCAGCAAGAATGACAATGAAAAAAACCCTTGGAGCACAGAATGATCTTGCAGCGTTTGGTCCAAATGGAATGAACCCAACCATAGAGACCTTCTGATCGCGGCCAGAGACCATTGAATCTGCAGATGCGGGCATTTTATTCATAGAAATGGCGCACCCCAGCTAGGTCTGGGTGGGTTATCTCTGCTGACGGAACTTCTTCCAACCTGTCTACTAGGAAAGGCTTGGGAGCCTCCGGGGCAGGGGCAGAAGGAGGAGAGGTGGGAGCCTTGACAGCTTCCTTGTAGGAAAAGCCCTTGGGTGTAGAGGACTGCCCTGCTGCACCTCCCCTTAGTCGATAAGATAGAATCACTGTTGCATTCCTTCCTATATTGTAAGAAGTCAGAGGAAGATTATCAACGAGCTGCTCACCAGCATATAGGAGCCTAAAACAAGAGGAAGGAATCCTCAATTTTTGCTCGAGGGCTTTAGAGAGGAGCAGCCCCGTAAAATAAGATTGTACCCAAAAGAGTAGGGTTTTTCTCGTTGGAAGAGAGATCTGGATTTGAAAACTGTTGGACTGGATTTGATGAGGATCCAAGCTATTGGGAAAATCTGGAGAGAATTCAGAGGATCCGTAGGGTTGCAGAGCCAACCCTTGACCCGAGCCGTATAAATTCTGCTCTCGGACATAGCGGACGGGGCCAGCATCGGGAATAATCCTGCAAAATACACAGTCGAGTACATAATGTCGGCGACCAAGTGAAGAGGCAGCTAGGTAGCACAGCCGATCCATCATGCCGCAAAATGACAGCAGGGAGACAGCGAATCAAGCATTCCCAGCTTGCAAAATTTTGCCTAGAGCTTGTGGGACAGCGGCCAGGAAGGCCAAGGACTTGGCGGTGCCGTGGGAGACTGGCTGAACGCCGAAAGACCAATAACGGATTTCCATAGAGAGCTTCCAATGGATCGTGGGCGCCGGGGTGATAGTCTCAGCAGGGCTGGACGAGAGCAGAAGAATCAGGGCGGCTTCAGAGGAGCTTGTTGCAGAAAACCTAAGAGCCATCGCCGCGAACCCTAAAAATACCCTTATGTCTAATGTTAGTACCCAATTCGTTTCATCTTGATTTTTGTTTTTTAGTTATTTTAAAATGTTTTTTTCATTTTTTTAATCTTAATTTTTATTTATTTATTTTAAGTTTTTTTTTTTTAATTGAAAATTTTAAGTTATAATTATTTTTTATTTAATTTTTTAATTTTAATTATTTTTTAATTTTATTTTTAATTTTATTTTTATGAGTTTTTGTTTTTAATTGTGGTTTTTTTTAATAACTATAATCAATGTTTTTTATATTTTTATATATTTTTTTCTTTTTCTTTTTTTTATTTAAATTATGTGCTTTTTTGAATTTTGTCCCCATTTTTTTATTTAAATTTAAAAAAAATGGTTTTTTTTGTGTTTTATGTATTTATTTTTGTTTAAATTTTTTATTTTTACAAGTATTTTATTATTATTATTATTTTACATTTTTATTTGTTTTTTTATTATTTTTATATTTGATTTTTTGTTTGCCATGTTTTTTAATTTTATTTTTGTTTTATTACCAACATGAAAATTACCATCTAAAGAAATTGGTTGATGCTGCATCAACACTTTTCAGAATTAGCATGAAAATCACTAACATTTCAAAACAAATGTTGATACTTCATAAATAAAAAAATTTGAAGTGTCAAAAATATGCTTAAAAAAAAAAAGTGATTCTACATTACCACTTTTGAAAATTGAGTGTTTTTTTTGCTACCTCAAAAAAGTAGGTACCAATTCAGTTACCTATTTAATCGGTAACTATATTTCCAAACCTTTTTAATGTAAAAAAAAAAAATATTCATTTTCAATTACAAATACATATATATTCATTCCATTTAAAAATTTAACATTTTAAAATAACATTGGATCAAAAACTCAAAACGGAAATGCATTGAAAATTCAAACTGGTCCATGTGTAATGCATTTCCACCACCCATCCCAATTCCATAAAATATAATAAACACTATTCATAATAGACAATTCGTGCTCTGCAAGGAATCGAAATGTCAAATAGGCACGCCCTTCCACATGTGTTGACATTGAAAGGTTCAAAAATCTTGCCACATGTCTCGTAACTAAAGATTAAAAATAGATGTTTTTGGAAACTTGTCTCGAAATATTAAAATAACAATTTTTTTTATTTCTAATTTTGTAAAAGGTACTAATTTTTATAAAATTTGTGGCCCTTTTGCTCCTTCAAAATTGGAGATAATATTTCTGGAACATTTTTGCAAGGTTTGCGTGTCATCTGGTTGAAATATGAAATTGATTCAATGCATAGAGAAAGTAAATGCGCGCAATTATTAAAGCTTAAACTAATAAATTTAAACTAAGATAAAGCTTAGATCTTAAGTGGTCTTTCGTACTACAAATGGTGAAGTAGCTACAAGTGTAATTTGATAAAAGTTTCAAAGGAACACATCCCATTTAAATCTAGTTCACATGAGCAAGGTGATGGCGCAGGTGGAGAAATGGCAGATTAGCGTTTGAACACAGTTTGTTCGTAGTTAGGTGTTGTTCAGGTAATGTGAAAACTAAAACCATTTCTCTGTTGTTTGTTTTATTGCACTGAAAATTAATGATATAGGAAAGGGTTTCTATGTTAGAGATATGATATCATGATCTTCTTTGTAAATGAAGTTGCTGCAGGTATTTTTAGGGTTTTGTTGTAATTTGTTTAATAAGGTGAAAATGGCAGAAAATTATTAGGATGACAGAGAATATACTACATTGATTGGAGTCGTAATAAGAGTGATTTTTATGATGATGATGCCAAATCTAGCTCACATAGTAGTGTGATATAAGCTTTGAGAGGGCAACTATAGATGGGGACTCTGAATGCTCAAATTCTAAGGGACAATCGATGTCTGGTGCTGAGGGGAGGGTTACAAATAGTGCCTGATTTACTCTTCATACTCAGAGAAATACAAGTTTTCTCTACATGCAAAACAATTTTTCTTAAAGCCACCTCGGTGGGTTCTAAAACATATATAGTTGATCCTTAGCCAAGGACATGTACTGTACCATTTCAAATCAAGTTCTTGTGTTTCATAGCAATCCAACTGAATTCGTGTAGTAGTAATGACTCTAGGTCCCTTTTCCAAAGAGCTCCCAATCATCATTATTTTAACATTAAAACAAATGGTTGCCCTTAAAGATATGTGAGTGCCCCATACTCAAGGTATGATACCATACTAATGAATATAAAAAGAGAATATCTTGACAAATAGCTTCACCTCCAAGTTTTCTGTTACCAATGAAAATTCCCATAATGGACCTTTTCCTACTACAGTGAGTCTCTTTACCAATTTCCATTCAC
Organism: Pinus albicaulis; assembly: GCA_034641835.2. Lineage (NCBI taxonomy): Eukaryota > Viridiplantae > Streptophyta > Pinopsida > Pinales > Pinaceae > Pinus > Pinus albicaulis. The sequence continues at coordinate 1,209,314,744 of CM076570.1, read as the reverse complement.
TTCTTAGGTAAGAGCTACGCAAACATATTTAACAATCACAAATAAAGGTTTCCCCTGGAATATGTACAAGAAATTCATAGATTGTCTAGAAAAGAGTATTACAAAATGAATATAGAGTGAGGAAACGTGGTTATCATGAGTCATGGCTACTTAGAGATGGGGTTGTTAATGCTCAGTACTTTAATATTCTCCTTATTTATCCTGGAAATTTGCAGCCCTTTTTTTTATTGAGGGCATACGATTTTCTACAAGACTAGGCTTCCTGCAGAGGCTTAGAATCACCTTACATCGTTGGCTATATTGTAACCTTATATAAATATGGGAAGGAGAGAGCCCTCTTATACATTGTTTTTACCATATTATTTGAGAGATGGGTAGCACGCTAGACCTACTCCTTCTATTGAATTTCCACGACCTTGGGTCTAAGATAGAATCTTAAATCTCTTACCCTACCAAACCAAGAATTTCAACAAAGTTACTTAGCACAATGAAACAAAATGATGCAATAAACCAATCATGTGCATAATAAAAGAAATAACAACAATATATGTAACCCAAATTACTTATATTATTAACATATAATACAACAATCTAGGGCTCCTGTACAAGGAATAATGGCCCTTAATTATCCACAAGTACAAGAATACAAGATACACTGGCAATCTAGTTACAATTTCTATGTCCTATCTCATCATGTCGGTCCTTCGCTCTTATTTTTATCTCTAGCTACCCGTTAGCTCATTAAGTGACAACACATAGAGTCTCTAGGAGGGCTTCCACCTATCACTATTACAAGTCGCTTCTGCTACAATGAACACAGGCTGAACCAATATGCTTTTATAGGGTGGCCAACGCATGAGCTCAGATTTTCCAATATAGTAGCTTATTTTTTCCATCAAAGAGCTACACATTAGGCTCAATCCTTCTCCCAATATTTAGTTGTCAATCTCTCATTATGACTACTTTTCAAGGGCTACTTTGGTCCATAACCATGTTTCCCTCCACCATTCCATTGATGCCTAATACCTACACTATAAAATCAGCTCATAGGAGGGGCTTTCTACCATCAATACAAGTCCTCCAAATGGATCTCACAGGCTGAAATCAATTATTTCCACACTAGGAATGGTCCTATGACATCCAATTCAACACTAATACCATACCTCTGCACTCCTCAAGGGTTGATGTCATTGTTGTAGGTTTTGTGCTCTGGTTAGGGCTTGTTGACAATCTACAACAACCCTCTTTCACTGCTCTAAAACCTTTTCCTGGAATGTGTCCTTCCTCCACACTAATATTCCCACACTTATTTTTTGTTTTAGGCTAGACTGCACCCCAAAATCATCTCATGGGTTCTTTTTTATACTTGCGACTGTTCTTGTAATTTCTAATAGCCTTACAACCCTCTTCCAAAAGAGAACAAGCCTACGACCCACCTGTATGTGTTTTTTTAGTAATGAAACTTTATTTCTAGGAGGAATATCCACCTCAAACTATCCCAAACACATCCACCAAAATACCCTTAACAATGTGTTAGCCTTTTGTAGTATTGCATCCCTATAAGAGACAAATATACCCACAAAAGCAGTCCCAAAAAAGTTCGGTCTACCCCCTTATCTAACTTAGCTACCTCAGAGGCATATCTCCTATGAATGGATGCACACTGGATGCCTAAAATGAGTTCTCTCACCTATTTATACACTTTATAATGACTACTCGAATAGACATGTCTTTTGGCACATGCACTCCAAACCTATATGACTTATGTGCCAAAAACTCATTGTCAACCTTCAAAAATTAATAACTCATCAAGGACATCTCAGATTTCGATGATTCTAGAACTTTTGGATTCTCCTCGCCATCCTCTATCATCTACATCCATCACATGTCTAAAATTATCCATGGTTTTGGCCCAAACATCGATAGGTACAAAACCCCAACCTTGGGTTCCAAGCCCACAAGTGACCCTTGTGGTGCTCCAACCTCCAAACCTTGAACCCTAGGGCTTGGAGTACCTACCAAGCTACTAAAAATTAAAAACTCCCTCTTAGAAATGGAGGCACTTCCAAGACTAGTAAGTAACTCATCAACATCATCACTACTCACAACACTCTCCCAAATCCTAGCACTCACCACTGCAAAAATCCCTGTAATATGAACTACGCCTCTCTCGGAAGTGTTGTTATCACTCGAAGAATACTGCTTCTTCTTCTTATTCTCCTGAAATGTTTTCCATTATCTCCATGATTTCTTCTTGGTATTTGTAGGAGCACCCTTCCTCCTCATTGACCACACGCTCTTCTTGGGCTGCAAATTTTCCCTCTGGATTTTCAATCTCCCGCTAGAACTCAAATCCCTATGAACCTCTGGAACCTGTGCCTGAAACCCCTTATTCTCGATCATTGAGACATATATCACTCTATATTTAAGTCCTATTATGAACAGTACATCATGGACCCACATCAACCATCCTGTCTCCACACTGAGTGGAATAACTCTCGATCCTCATATCTCCTTCTGACTCTTGTCACCCAATACCATGTGCAACTTGGAGTCCCATTTAGCTAGAGTCTCGAAAACCTCCTGTGACCCTTTCATATTTTTCTTCACACCACTTTACATGTAACATCCATCCTCATCGATAGTACCCTATGAGAAATGAGAGATCATAGCAAATTCCTCCTCTTATAACCTCTAGGTGAGAGCATCTCTCTCAGCAGAAGTGGAAACCCCGACGAACTGTTTCCATTTCTTCTTCTCGTCATATCCATTCTTCTTCATCAGACACATTGAAGAAAAATGACCCATCTCAACACAGTTGAAACACTTGAATTAACTTAAGTACTTCTTCTTTTTACCCTTCATTTGTGCTGTAAGTGCCACGTCCTCATCTAGCCTCTTTCTTAAATGAATATCCTCATCTCACAACTTTTCCTGAATGAATTCATCGCAAAGCTTATTCTAGTCTAGAAACTTATCCCTAGCAATGATTCATTTGATGAAGGGCTTCATTTTTTATTAAACCCTTTCAAAGAAATCCTCACTATATCAATATTGAAATAGTCACACCAACAGTAAGCTCATCTTTTACCTAAGACAAACTTGTCAAATATGAAGTCACTCTTTCACCCTGCAACATCTTGGTGGAATTCATCTTGTTCTCCAATAGTAGTACCTGGTTATCGTTCTTATTCTGGAACAAATTTTGAAGATTCAGCCACATATTATGAGCGGAGTTCTTCCTAGAAAAATGTGGTATTAGGGATTCCTTCTTACCATCTAGGATGACCAATATTGCCTTCGTATCCAATTCTCCATACACTTCCAGCTACTTAGGGCTAGTTGGCTTCTTGATGGCTTTCTCGGAAAACTCCCAGATCCCATTGAGCTGCAAGACCAACTTGATCCTTTCATTCCATGGACTATAGTTGGATAACCCTTCGAACCTGTCCTCATATTGAAGACTAACCTGCAACATTGTAGTGAGCCCTTCACCTACAAAGTGACCAACTCCCTCTTAAGTTTTACTTTTCTTGTGCTCTCTTTGATTCACTATATCCAAAGTAGCTCAGGCACACTCTTATTCCTTGTTGAATTTCAAATACCTTGGGTCTATGATAGAATCTTAAATCTCTAGCGCTACCAAACCAAGAATCTCAACAAATCTAGTTAGCACAACGAAATAAAATAATGCAGTAAAGCAATCTAGTGTACAATAAGAACAATAAAAACAATATATGTAACCCAATTTTTTATTATTATTAACATATAATAAAATATTCTATGGCTCTCGTACAAGGGATAATGGTCCTCAGTTATCCACAAGTAGAAGAATACAAGATACACTCACAATATCGCTACACTCTTTATATTGTATCTCGTCCTATCGGTCCTTCACTCCTGTTCTTATCTTTATCTGCTCATTAGTGCATCAAGTGACAACACATGCAGTCTCTAGGAGGGCTACCACCTATCACTGTTGTAATTTTCTTTTGCTATAATGAACACAGGCTGATCCAATCTGCTCTTCTAGACTGGCCAACACCTGAGCTCCAATATTCCAAGCTAGTAGCTTATTTTGTCCATCAAAGAGATACATATTAGGCTCAATACTTCACCCAACCTTCATCTTTCAAACTCTTGTTATGAATTCTTATCAAGGGCTACTTTGGGCCATCAACATCCTACCCTGCACCAATCAAATGATGCCCAATAGCTCCACTATGAAATATGCTCCTAGGAGGGCCTTTCAAAAATCAAGACAAATCCTCCAAATGGATCTCATTGGCTACAATAAATTCTGACCATAGTATGACTGATCCTTTAACATCCAATTCAACATTAATACCTTACCTTTGCACTCCCCAAGGGTTGATGTAATTCTTGTAGGTTTGGTGCTCTGGTTAGGGCTTGTTGATAGTCAACAAAAACCCTATTTCACTACTCCAAAACCTTTTCCTGGATTGTGGCCTTCCTCCACATTTATATGCACATAGTTAGGTTTTGTTCTAGGTCATATTGTACCCAAAACCAAGCTGCTAGGATCTTTTTCCTACATGTGGCCCTTCCTGTAACTTCTAACAACCTTATGACCCTATTGCAAGATAGAACAAACTTGCGGTCCACCTATAGGTGTTGTTTAGTAATGCAACCTTCTTCCTGGAAGGAATATCCACCTCAAACTATCCCAAAGACATCCACCAAATTTCCCTTAACAATTTTTTGGCCTCCTGTAGTGTTGTGGCTCTATAAGAGACAAATATACCCATAAAAGAGTCCCAAACAAGTTGGATTTTCCTCCTTATCTAACTTGGCTACCTCAGAGGTGTATCTCCTATGAATGGATGCACATTGGATGCCTAAAATGAGTTCTATAACCTCTATTTATAAACTTTAGAAGGGGCTACTCGAATAAACATGTATTTTGTCACATGCACTCCAAGTGTACATGATTTATTTTCCAAAAAATCATTGTCAATCTTCAAAAATTCATAACTCATCAAGGACATCTTGGATTTCGATGATTCTCAAAGCGTTGGATTCTCCTCGCCTTATTCTATCATCTCCATCCATCACATGTCCAAAATTATCCATGGTTTTGGCCCAAACATTGATGGGTGAAAAACACCAACCCTAGGTTCCAAGCCCACAAGTGACTCTTATGGTGCTTGAACCCCCAAACCATAAACCCTAGGACTTGGAGTACATCCCAAGCTACTAAAAAATAAACAAATTCTTCTCTTCACTCTCTTCATCACCTTATCTCCCTATCTTGGAGTACTTGGTCTTGGAGCACTGCACAGTTCTACTAGGGATAATATTTTGATCCTAAAGGAGGAAAGAAAACTTGTGATTGTTACAAACCCTAAAGGATAAAAAAACATTGTTATTTTAACTCATGTGAGAGAAGAACACTAGAGTAGCGGTGAGGAAAAATCCTGAACACTTACGAAAGACCCAAAAAAAATACAAAAAAAAAGGGTGATAGTGTGTTACAAGTGGTATCAGAGCCTCCGAGTTCAACACTCGGACCTAATGGGATTTATTTCAAAACTACGTATGATTGCATGCCATTGATGTTATTCTATCATACCCTCTATAGGGTTTTGCATGGAGAACATCATAGTGCATAGAAATGTGAATACATTTTTGGATCTGTGTATATTTATAGCAGTAGCCTCAGAGATATAGCGTTTGTTAAAAGTAGCTAGGATTTAGGAAACTCCATTGTCCTTTGAAATATTATCACTTTGTTGGGGAATAGGTTTCTGAGTTTTTCTATGTATCATTAGGGGAATTTTGAGGTCTAAAATGGGCCTCCTAAGGAAATTATAAAATAATAGAGGAAATAATAAAATAAGATTTGATTACATCATCAAATTTTAGAGGGAAAAAAATTAAAAAACTACTTTTTCAACTCGTATTTTCAACTTATTTCCCAAAGTTTTTACTCAAATTTTGAGTGGGAGTACTCGTTGGATGCAATATTTAATTCCTAATCTAGGGAGTACCCATGTTGCATACTTTTGATGAATCATGTTACACGAAAAATGAGAAATATATGAAAAACGTGATTGCAATAATGTGTTTTCATGTATTTCTCATTTTTCATGTAGCAGGGTCCATCGAAAGTATGCAACATGGGTTATCCTTGGATGAGGAATTAAATTTTCATCCAACGAGTAGTCCCGCCCGAAATTTGAGTAAACACTTTGGGAGATAAGTTGAAAATATGAGTTGAAAATGTAGTTTTATTATTTTATTATTTTTTAATATTTTCATCCTTTTAATTAAAAAATGGCGATTCATCCCCCATGGTTGACATCATTATCTTGAATCCTATTGGTTCTTATAAATTTTATTTTGGTTTTACATTTTTCTTATGAGGCCCATTTTAGACCTCAAAATTCCCCTAATGTATGTCATTCTTCAAAAGCTACGGAAGTAATATTAGACCAACCTACATATGTCAGGGTAGATCTCCTCTTGGCTTGCAAACCTACAACAAAGAGAAAATGAATGACCCATAGTTACTATCAACAGTTCATCACTCTAATGGTTTATGAAAACCCTAGAAACAACAAAGTTGAAGAAATGGAGACCATGCAGTTTCTCTGTATATACTACACAACATGATTGGAAAGTCAAAATTATTAAAAAACAATATTAACAGCATGCCAAATGACAGCTTTAACAATCTTCAAAATGCATATTTTTTATTTTCATTTAGGTGGTTTTTAACGATGTTCTCCCACCATTCACCACCATATTCCTAGTTCACAAAACTAGGCCAATCAAAGATTCCTACTTTCAATTATATATCATATTGAGCTTCTTAGTGGTATAATTATACATGTTTCCCTATGTAGCTTTTTTTTCCTAGACTCCTCGATATACAATCATGACTTTCCACCAAAATTTCGTGTTCTAAAACCTCTTATTCTGCAAGTTATTTTTTTGTGGCATACCAAATATATGGTTTTAAGAAATATGCATATTTAGTCCTATGTAGAACAAGGTTTAAGACTACAGTGACAGGGGATGGGGATTAGGTTTCATTTTTCCATAGGCATTGTATAGATGATTTATTATGTTATTTAGTGTCAACCAAACAAAGTGAATATTTTGTGGGAGAACCAATGCCATATAGGAACCATTTTGGATAGGACACCCTTAGACATCTCTGAAACCATCATGGCTTGTCTCCAAGATGTCACCATTTTGGGAAAGAGACATCTATAGGATATGGGGGAAGCCCCCAATTTCTTCAGGAACATCCCCTTCCAAACAAGAGGCAACCCCTTGTAGTGCCCACGTCATTGTGAATAAGGAAATGCAGGAGACACAACATTATTCCCATTGTTGTAAGACTCGGCTTTCTTGGGAACGTCCCCCTCCAAATAGGGGGTAGCCCCGGGAAATCCATAAGTCATTGGGAATAAGGAAATGCTTGAGACACAACATAGGGGCATTAACATGTCTGAGATAAATTTATTATTCTTCCCATTGATGCAAGACCTATATGTAATGAGTCACACATTCAAGGCTTTAATATGACTTTACTAAAAATAACATTTGTATATAGTTATATCGTACCCCGACCAAGGTTTGGGATTATATACAAGCATAAAATAATTCCCTGCATAGTCCTACTCTAAATTTTCTAAAATTTTTCATATATCGAGTAGTTATCCTTGAAAATAAAATGTCAAATAATTTGTGTACGGAAGTAATACTCACTGCATAATATCATTACTCACTTTTGAATCACTTAACTCTATCTTAACCATGGTAGTTCTCATATCTGATCCAAAACCTTATATTTATTAACACCAAATTAGTTATATATATATATATATATATATATATATATATATATATATATTATATATATATATATATATATATATATATATATATATATATATATATATATATATATATATATATATATATATATATATATATATATATATATATATATAATTTCACGCTAATTAGTTCTAGCTATGAATGGGAAAGATTATGATGAAATATATTATTTTCTACTTTTTTATAATTCGGCAGTACTTATTAGAGAGGATCATTTGTGCTATTTTTTTTCCTTGGAATACAAAATGTACTACCCTCAAGCCCAAAAGTCAAGATGACGTTGTTAGTACCTTGCCAACCCACTCAACTATCAGCTTATAAAGATCTAAGTCAACATACACACAAAGAGAGAACCTGCCACAAGCAGGACTTGGACAAATATTCTCTCAACCACCCAAAAAAATTGATGATGGTGTTAGTTTTTAACTTTTCATCCTTTTTTATTTTCCATTGTGTGTGCATATTTGTGGAATTTGGGTTTTAAAAAGGAGGCGATGATTTCAAAATGGAAATGGGTGGAAACTGTTAGCCACCTATAATATTTTGTTATACCAAAAGGTGGCTAAGACCTTTTTGAGCCTCCAAGGAACAAATTTTATCACTAAAAATTGTTGGCTCTTGAAGACTCCTTGAAGGCCTCATGCCTCTATTCAAAATCTTCATTTACTATTTCCATTTCATGCTCTGAAATTATGCTAATTTCATAAGAAAAGACTGCTGAAGAACCATCATTTTCGCCCTTCTCCCACTCAAAACTAACCTTCATCTGCTCCCCTTTTCCTCCATAAAATCCCCTTTGTTTTCATGATTTCTTCTCTTTCCCTCGTGAAAAAACAATTTTACAAAGTTAAAAGACTCACTCTTTAGCTTTTCCATAACCCCCATTTCCATTGAAAAACCATGAAAAATGCATAAAAAACCAAGCGCTAACTCTAGGAGTGCTCATCGCAAATTTCTGAAATGCGATCCAGCGCAGATCACAAACCGCAAATTTCAGTTTTCATTTAAAATGCCCATCGCGTTTTCCATTTTTGTGATTTACGATCAGTCTCCGTCACATAATCCGCCATAGCATTTTCCACTTTTGCGATTTTGCGCCATCGCAAATATTTGCGCTGCGATCCATCGCAGTTTCCGCACATCGCAATATCGCATTTTCTCTCCGTCACATAATCCGCCATCGCGTTTTCCATGTTTGCGATTTGTGATCAGTCCCGCCAGACCCACCATATGATACCCTCGCCTTTCATACAAAAATGCTTTTTTCCTTTGTAAAGTCGAGAATGATATATTTTTGGTTTACAAAGGTTTTGCCCATTACATCCCGCCGTTGCATTTCCGCCGTCAATCTGCACCCCCGCTCCATGATCCAACGTTTACGCTCCTTCCCTGCCTCCTAAGCAGTTTAAACCTAAAACGCAGGATTTCTTAATCATTTTTGTGTTTTGCAGGTGTTTTAATGGTTTTCCATTTGTATAATGAAAGAGAGCAGAGGGCCAGGAAAGACGTTTCCTGCGCCTCTGAGCTGTTAAAGAGAACCATCTGCGGGGTTTCGCTCCATTTTTTTCTCAATGCTTCATGGGCATTGATGCCTTTAAAAGCCCAGTGCGGCCCTGCACATCGACAAGACACTATTAAAGAGTATCAGTTTTGAAGACAAAATGCAGCAGATGAAGATTGAAGACAGTTTTTACGGGGATTAATGCTAAGACAATTATCAAAAGCCTAATCCCCGATTTAAAAAACACGATTTAAAGAAAACCTAAAGTGTTTATCAGACAGAAAGGACCTCCACCGCCATACTTGAGGCGCATTGATTCCTCAGCTACCATAAAAGCCACCTGTTGCCTCAAAGCGTTCGAACAGAAGCTGAACTTATTGCAGAGACAGATATTTCTCCTCCAGCATAGCCAGGGAGTTATTTCTGCCAGGAAATAAATGCAGAAATATCTGCAGAGTTACTCCAAACATTACACAAAGCCTCAAAGTCAAACAAAGCTCCCATCGAGCTTAATTCATAAATATAGAACAATTAATACAGAGAACCACTTGTAAACTTCTTCATTGAGCCCCTCAAAGGGCCAAGAAGTCTTGAATCTGTATTAATTTCTTCGAGAGATCTTTTGTTAGATTTCACCTCCTCATTCTTCTATAAATACCTCAGTAGAAAATGAGAAGTTGTTGGTTTTTGGTTGCTGTTTGATCACAAGTTGTAACATTGAAACTCTCTGAAATAAATATACGAGTCTGTTGAAGTTGAAAACAAATTGAAGTCTTGGATGTCTTGATGATGCTGTTGCATGCCCATTCCTGAGAAGGCTCTATCATTAGATTCATGAGCTTGGTTGTTGGTGAAGTATTCTAACTGTTTAATGTTTTCTCCTGTTTTCATTATGTTTCATAATCTCTTACTACAGTAGGTTGAAAGTTTTAGGCTAAGAAATGACTCCTGGAAGCACCTTAGACCTGTTCACCCTTCACTGTTTTATGTTTTCTTCTGCTGAAGTATTTTAGAGGCTTTAAACCTTCTCTTTAGTCTTCATGCTTGTTTATTTCCTTGATAGCTCAAATAGTTGGTTTCGGCATGATTTATGGTTCTCCCTGCTTGTATGCCATCACTTGAAAGCTGTTATTGAAGTCTCCCTTTGAAGTACCATTGTCTTAAGTTAATCAAAGAGGTCGGTTTTGATCTTACCCTTTGCCCCTGCTTGAAAAGTTGTTTTGAAGGTCTTTATAGTTGCAAGCATAGATGTTATTTAGGTGTTCCCTCTTCTATGAATGCAGCTATCAGTGAATCTTTTATGTTTTCTAAGTCCTTTAAAATAAAATCTTTGAGGAAATAGGGAGTTCCCAGAATCTTAGGTTTCATTTTAAAAGTTGTCTTGAAGTCATTATTTGCTTAAAGAATGTTTGTGGAATTTATGGTTAGCCCTGTCTAGAAAATATCTCTTTATTGTTAAGTTATTTTTTCAAGTTCCCTTTGTTGAGAATTAAAATTCTCTTTCCAAATCATTAATGTCCATCTCATTCCAAAACAAAGGATCCTGTGGCCAAGTTAGATTTTCCCTTTGATATCCCATATCCATTGATGAGTTTGTCATGACCTTATTTTGACTCCATAGCCCAATGAACCGGATACTTTTTCTTTCTGTCTATCTTTCCTAGACCTTTCATGTTCTGCTATGTCAACTCAATCCAACCAAACAAACATCCGCACTTAATAACTAGTCTAAAATCCATAATCAAAGCAAACAAGATAAAACTTTGCAAACAAATATTTGAGAGATCCCTCTCTGAGAACAGGAGGACTAGATCCTGGAACTCTAAAGATTGGTTCTGATGTTGCCTTGTCTTTTGATTTGCCAAAATGTCAAAACACGGGATACCAACAGAAAGGTAGAGATTAGGATGTTTTTGTTATGAAACTAGCTCACAAAATAGAAGTAAAGGGAGATCAATGACTTAGAAATCAACCACTTTGAGGGGGAAACCTCCTTCATAGTACATAAATGAACAATTATTAGATGATACAAATGAAAAAACCTCCTTTATATATATAGGAGTCCAACGGGTCACACTATAATCCTAGCCGACATAACAATAAAGATGTAAGGGCACAACAATAACAATAGTGGTCTTCTATGGGGCACAGTAATAACAATATGGGGACTACATGGGCACAAAAATAACAATAAGGGGGCTATACTAACACTACTAATAAGGAGATGAATTAGTATTATTTCTGGATGCTTTTGTATAAAATTATCATCCTCACATGTGGAATATTCAGTGTGTAAGTTCTTCCACTTGATGAGATACTCTAAAATTTATCGATTTCATAGCTATCGAGTTCTTTTTTCCATGACTGCTTCAAGCTCCAAAATGATGTTTCCTTCCTCATCAAGTTCAGTGAATATTGTTTGAACTAGGTGTTTGTCACCTATAACCTTCTTTAAGCATGAAACATGGACAACTGAGTGCACTCAAGAAGAATCAAGAAGCTCTAATGAATCTGGTAACATGGATACTACAGATGGAGCAATTCCCAGTTCAAACAAAGTTTTGGATTCTAGGGTTTCGCTGTTTCAAACAGGTCATCGTGGCATGTTCATTATAACAGTTTTTCTACGAAGGTTCAGAAGATAAAATAACCCATTTGCGAAGAAATACTGAGGAACTAGGTGTAAAAATCTCAGATCTTGGTTCACAATATTTTCAGAGATATGATGTATGGAAGTTGGGATTTTTGTAGGCTATGATACCAAATTTTATGAAACCAGCTCACAAAATAGAAGAAAAGGGAGATCAACAACTTATAAATCAGCCACTTCGAGCGGGAAACCTCCTTTACATTACATAAATGAACAATTCTTAGATGATACAAAAGACAAAGCCTCTGTTTTATATATAGGTGTTTAATGGGTCACAATATAATCCCAGCCAACATAGCAATAAAATGTAAGGGCACAAAAATAACAACAATGGTATTCTATGGGGCACAATAATAAAAATATGGGGACTACATAGGCACAAAAATAACAATAAGGGGGCTATACTAGCAATAATAATAATGGGATATACTAGTATTATAGGGACCTAATACTTTTCATTGTTCACATCATGGATTTTGATTCTAAAAGAATGGAAAATATGGGAAAGTATCAAGTGAAGAGAGTGAGAAGTGAGTTTGAGACTTATAGAATGCATAAATTTAGGGAGGATAACCAATGTTTCATATTTTTACCACTGACGATATTTGGAATAATATTTGGAGGCTACAAACCAAAGGATAAACAACCCCAAACCAAATAGTCATAACACCAGCCAAAGGAAAGTTGACCACATGGGAAGGAGTTGTGTTTCCATTAATAAAATTTTCCATAGGTCAAGGACTTTTCTTCCCATTAAAAAACATGGCCACAGGCCAAAGGAAATATGATGACACTTTTGACATACATTATGGTGTTACGGTGAAACACATGCATTCATAGGTAAACGCATGAGCTCAAACAGTCCAAGGACCAATGGTTAGAAAACACGATCCTAAACATACAAGATACAAAGGACTATGATGCAACAAAAATATAATAATATAGAAATGCATGTTGACCCAAAATGCTAAAATGGCAAAAAGAAATGGCACCCCAAGGGGGCTTCTAATTTAATTTCCCTTAATTAAATTGGAAGAAAAATTGTAATTCCATAAAATGACAACTTGTATTAGTTAACTGAGTCAAGAATAATTATTTAGCTTAGTAAATTCAAGTTGAGGGTCAAAGAGGAGGCATGTAGAGTTCTCCCATGATTTTATGGGGTCCAATTACAGTTATTTGTGAGTTGTAATTGGTTAACTCAATTAATTGAGTTAAAATCAGTTTAACTAGTTCTAACTGAGAGATGATCTAGTGATAGGTCCAGTGAATTAAATATGATTTAATTCAAAATTAGTGGTCAATCAGTTAACTAATAAATCACTATAAATATTTGTTTCATGTCAGTTCTAAGGAAGGCCCAGTTGAGATTGGGATTAAAGGGAAGATACCTATCACTTGTATTATTATAAAATTGTATAGGTCATGCATGAGGTCATCAGGATGCCTTGAAGGAATTTCTCAATAAATTCTTGGGAATTTCCTATTTAATAGGGCCAAAATTACTCCAAGAATATGTAAGCAAGGCTAGTCAGAAAAAGGCTAAGAATTGGCTAAGTACTAGACCGATTTTTCCTAGATCATAGTGAGATAATCAACAGAGTGTAGAGGTTTCTTAGTGAGGGAAATAGAATTGTATTGTTTCAGTTTCATCAGCTTGAATTTATGAAATATATATATAGTGGGGTTGCTTTCCCCATATACATATTTTGTGCAATTAATAATTTATTTCTCTTACTTCTTATGTGATTGTGCGATCAAATTTGGTTTCCACAAATTGAAGAAAGATTCAATATTTCGTTTTAGTAAATGAAAATATCAGTTGAATCCCTTTGGATAATTTTTGCATGGTATCAGAGCATGATTCACTATATAATAGAAGAACTGGAGTTTTTTTTAACAAGTACATTGAATTTTCAAATTTATTATTAAGGACCAACAATAAATCAATATGTCTTTAAATGGCTTGAGACTTGAATATCCACTCGAGATAAATTCGAATTACATAGCATGGAAGGATAAGATGGAGGAAATGCTGGAGGACAAGTGACAATGATATTCCCCAGCACACAGAAACAAATGCTCAACTTCTCGATGCATGGAAGAAGAATGTAGCAAAGATGAGAATCATCTTGTTAGAGGGAGGTCGAGATTATATTTTTTCTAATATCCATGGAAAGGAAACTCCATATTATATGTGAAAGGCCTTAAAAAATCTATGTTAAAATAGCAGTGACCATAGGAAGCTTGTGCTAAAATAAAATCTCAGAAAGATCAAGATGGAGAAGGGTGACATGATCCAAAAATACTTGATGAAGTTCACTCAATGTCGAGATGAGCTTGGAAGTGTTAGGGTAATAATTTCCTAGGATAATTTAGTGAGCCTAGCTCTTCTAGGCCTTCCCAAGAGCTGGCATAGTTACTATGAATCTGAAAATGGGAGTGAAAAACTACAAAAGTGGGAGTGATTGTGGTATAACTTGATACAAGAAGAGATTCGACGGAGCACCAACGATGGATCCTTATCAAAGACTGATGATGTGGATAATTTTTCCTTCACTAGAAAGGTGAAGAAAGAGAAAGGGAAGGTGTCATATTCCAAATCAAGGTCTGACAAGGTGGGAAAGAAGAAAGACTTGTAAAAGGTAAAATGTTTCAACTGTCATAAGTATGGACAATATGCCAAAAAATTCCCACAAAAGAAGACCAACAAGAAAGCCTCGTAGGAGCAGCAGGTGAAGCATTTGCTTCACTATTTGAGTTTGATTTCACTCTCATCACATGCATGGTGTCATCGGTTATGGGTTATTTGTGGTACTTGGATAATGGAGTTTCATTCCTTATGACCAACAGCAAATAATTCTTCAGTAGTTTGGAGGAGAAGGATCTCCAGATGCACATCAAGATGGGTGATGACTGTAGTTATAGTGAATGAGTGTAGGTACAGTTACCTTTCAGAGAGATTCAATTAAATCCCTCATATTAAAATATGTCATGTATGCTTGAGGTTTAAAGAAGAATTTGGTTTATGTTTCTATGTTGGAATATCATGGCTATGATGTCATATTCAGTGAAGGAAAGGCGTTCTTTCATCACAAAGGCATGGGACATGTGAAAAATATTGGGGTTTGAGTAAATAACCTCTACAAACTCGATGTAGAAAATTGTGCTACCTTGAGAACGAAAGAAGAGAAGGTGGAGAGTCGAGACATCAGTGAGTTACAGCAGAGGAGATTGGGCCATCTACACCATGGTTCTTTGAAGATCATGCAACAGATTTCTACAAGACTTACAGAGGGGTCACTTGCGCAGAGAGATACATGCAAAGGGTGTAAATTGTGGAAGTATACCATAGCCACGTTTCATGATAAGGAAAGCAGAGCGAAGGAGATCCTTGAGATAGTTCACTCATACGTGTGTGGATCGTTCTTGACAACTTCCATAGAAAAACATAGGTATTATGTGAATTTTGTTGATGATATTTCAAGAAAGTGTTGGATTTTCTTCATGCAGAAGAAAGATTAGTTTTTCTCCAAGTTTTGTGAGTTCAAGGAACTTTTCAAGAAATATACATGGAAGAAGGTGAAGTATTTGAGGAGCGAAAATGGTGGAGAATATATATCTAATAAATTCAAGAACGTTTGTGCCTCAAAAGAATTTGAAGGGAATTGATAGTACCTCATAACCCATAACAGAATGGGGGTGCAGAAATAAAGAATATAACAATTGTGGGAGAAACACGAGCTATGTTTCATGATCAAGGCCTAACATTGCATTTGTAGGAATAAGCATGCAATACAACATTGTTTGTGCAAAACATAATTCCTCATCGAATACTTGGGATGAGTACACCAGAAGAGGCTTTTTCAGGTAAGAAACCATATGTGTTAAATTTTAATTTTTTTGGTTCATCAGTTTATTTCCATGTAGCCAAATATTCCAAGAAGAATATAGAGCCAACAATAGAGTTGGGGATATTTTTTGGGTACACTGATACACCTAAAAACTATCAAGTGTAATTTCCAGTACATAGAATGACAGTGGTCAGAAGAGATGTGAAATTCGATGAAGAGAAAGCCATGTGAGTTTCCCTTGAGAGGGATCTTGATTTGCATGTAGTTGAGGAGATCTTGGATCCAAAATAATAACCTTGGGATGTGGAGCAGCCACAAGAAGAGGAACAAAGAGTGATAAAAACAACTCATGCAGAGCCATCCACTAGAGATGGAAGGAAGCGCACCAGAGAGGCTGATATATTTTTGCTAGATGCTAGAGAGAATGTGGGATAACCCACATCACAACGTAGGAAAAGAAGGTAACCAGAGTGGTACACTAAATACATGGCCCTTATGAGTGAAGGTATTGAGATAGAACTATCCTCTTTCGAGGAAGCAGTGCAACATCCCATTAGAGGAAATTTCAGCCTAAAGTGCCCATGAAATTTTCATGTAATTTCCATGACATAATATGTAAACTAATTAAAATTATTTAAATTTAAAAAGAGGTACATGTAAATATTTTGGAGGGAATAGAAGAAAAAATACTTTTTTTTAATTATATTTTTGGCTTATCTCCTTATAGGTTTAATCAAATCTCAATTTTTGACACTCATTACATTTAGAATTAAATTCCACATCCAATTACTAACCATTATGGATACTTTAAGAGGACCCACCTTGATAAAAAATGCAGATACATTAAAAAAGTCTGTTTTAACACATTTTTAATGTATCTGCAATTTTTATCAATGGGGATCCTCTCAAAAGTATGCATAACAGGTACACGTTGGATGTGGAATTTAATTCCACATCTAATGAGTCTCTAAACTTGAAATTTGAGTAAAACTATAAGGACATAAGTCGAAAACACAATTAAAAAAAGTAGTTTTCTTATTTTCCCTCCAAAAATCATAACTTTTAATTATTATTTTAGCTATTATTTTATTAATTAAATGTGTCTTCTTCTTTTTTGAGCAACATGATACCATGTCTGCACTTCATTGCAGTCATGTCTTCTCATGGCTGTGACAACGAACCTTGGCTATTTCTACGGTGGTGTCTCTTGGGAGATGGGCGCAAACACATACGAACTCTTTAGTAGGGGGAAACTGGCAGAAGGATGATGCTACTTTAGGTGACGTAGTGGATGCTATTGTTTACAGGAAGCTTGTGGGCTCACTCATGTATTTGGTAAAAGCACGGTTATACATATGCTATGTGATTAACTAGATTAGTCAAGCTATGGTTAAGCCTACCAAGCTATTTTTGAAGGTAGATAAGCGTGTGTTGAGATACCTCATAGGCACTACAAAGTATGGATTATGGTACAAATAGAAAGAGGGAGTGAATCTTCAAGGCTTCACCGATGCAGATTGGGCAGGGAGTCCATCTGACAAGAAGAGCACATTAGGAGGCATCTTCAGCATAGGATCAACAACATTTTCTTGGTACAATAGGAAACAAAGATCAGTTTCACTCAGTTCAACAGAGGCAGCGTACATGGTGGCTAGTCAAGCAACATGTGACGCCATCTAGATGAGGAAGATACTTGTTGGTTTGTTTGGTCAACAGATGGATCTGACAGTGATACATTGTGATAGCCAGAGTTGCATCAAACTCTCGATTAATCCAGTATTCCATGACAGGTCAAATCATATTGATATCTGGTATTACCATCTCAGAGATTGTGTGCACAGGCAGATTATGTCAGATTACATTCCCACGAAGGAGTGGAATGAAGGAATCTTGACGAAGGCAATGGAAAGAAACAAATACAAGTTTCACATTGACATGATTGAAGTAGAAGATAATCCTTTTCTTCTTGAGAGGGAGTGTTGAAATGGCACCCCAAGGGGGCTTCTGATTTAATTTTCCCTTAATTAAATTGGAAGAAAAATTGTAATTCCATCACATGACAACTTGTATTAGTTAACTGAGTCGAGAAGACTTAGTTATCTCAGTAAATTGGAGTTGAGGGTCAAATAGGAGGCATGCAAAGTTCTCCCATGATTTTAGGGGGTCCATTTACAATTATTTGTGAGCCGTAATTATTAACTCTATTAATTGAGTTAAAATCAGGTTAAATAGTTCTAACTAAGAGATGAAATAATGATAGGTCTAGTGAATTAAATCGGATTTAATTCACAATTAGTGGTCAATTAGTTAACTGATAATTCACTATAAATATTTGTTTCATGTCATTTCTATGGAAGGTCGAGATGAGATTGGGGTTAAAGGGAACATAAGTATTAGTTGTATAATTAGAAAATTATACAGTTCATACATGAGGTCATCAGGATGCCTTGACGGAATTTCACAATCAATTATTGGGAATTGCCTAGTTAATAGGGCCACAATTCCTCCAAGAATGCGTAAGCAAGGCTAGTTAGATAGAGGCTAATAATTGGTTAAGTATTGGATTGATTTTTCCTAGATAAAAGCGAGACAGTTAGCAGAGTGTAGAGGTTTCTCAGTGAGGGAAATAACATTGTATTGTTTCATGATCTTGAATTTATGAAATATAGAGATAGTTGGGTTTTGAGCAGTTGCTTTCCCCAAATACACCTTGTATTGTGTGATTGATAATTTCTTTCTCCTACTTGTTATGTATTGAATTTGGTTTCGGCAAATTGTAAAAGGTTTCAATATTTTGTTTTAGTACATTAAAATATTAGTTGAATCCATTTGGATACTTTCTACATAAAATTCATTTGATATTTGAGAAAATTTTGCATGTCTTGTAATGGAACACCTCAAGGTTTACGTGTGGCACACAACCTCACATTATTGTATTTCATTGCAACCCAAATTCATATGTGCCACTTGGATCCAACAATGATTCACTTGATCATTCTTACCCTAATGTGTGAAGGCCGAAGAACACTATTCCAAGTTGGTTCCCTATTCTAATATACATTCTCTCTTCTCTAACAAATAAATAAGAGTTGAAATATTCTACAAATTATGGAACATTATTTTTAAATGCGCCAACCTATAAAGGTGGGAAATAAAAAGTCTTCTATGCTACTAAGTCTTCACATTCTTCTTTTTCCATTTAATTCCTAATATTCTATTTCCCCTCTTTGCATGAAATGCACTTTCCATTCTAAAAAATATTTGATAAAAAACCTTGTATACTCTACAAATTACTCCTAAGTTTATCTTCAGAAATAAACTTAGAAAATAATTGTTGAATGCAACAACCTGGAAAAGTAAGAAACATATAGTGTTCTGCACTACTATATTGTCCAAGTTACTAAAAATACACTATGCATAAATTAAACACATCTATATATCAAAAATATTTGCATAGTTTAGAAATGTTCTCTAGGATATATAGATATATCTATTAGATAGTAGGTAAAATGTCACCTGTCAGATATTTTCTCTAACTGTACTTGATGTACTCAAAGACAAATGTGTTTGAAAGGTGACAGTGATCAACAACTCAATGGTGGTTATGTGATCAATCCTTCAAAATCCCCCTACTTACAAACCTAAATCTTGACAAGATATGTCAAAGTATAAATGTTGAGGCAAACCAAAAGGCCAATTCAAGGGTTCAAATACACATTTTTTAGTTTGTAAAGGAGGATTGAGAGACTGAAGCTCCAGGTGCCCACTCGCATGAAGCATAAAAGCATTAAGATAGGAAACCCTTCAAATAAAACCTGTCATATAATGAGGGCAATGTCGACGACAAGGCTTGCACATCCTCACCTCCTAATCTTATGCATGCATATCTGACTTATTCTCTAAAGAAATGTATTTTGGTGGAAATGGATCTTACATGTGGGATTAATTGGTCCATCCAAGAGTGAACGCTGGTCCTATGTGACATCAAATCAAGCCTTGGTAAGACTGATAAGGGTTCAACATTTCTCCATGTGCATTATTCATTTTCATCCCTCTCAAATGCTATGAGTTTCCGTTACTCCTACAAGACCCCTGGAGTTGCCTATTCTACCCCTAACAGATTGGGAATCGTAATGGATCACTACTGTTTATGTAAGAAATGGTGTGTTTTCTACAAGCTAAAAGAGATATTCAAAGGGAATTCTACAATGTGGAAAGATGCAACAAAGGCTCGTTGCATTCATGCTTATTCAAATCTACAATGGGTAAGATGAAAGGAGGGGTCGAAGGAACATAATTTCAAGAACAAATATATAATGCACGATGGAAACATCGAATCATATTTTTAATTTGAGGGAATGTGAAGATGAATATTGGGACGCCATGACCATTTTTAGAGGGAAAATATTTAAAATGACCTCAATTATGGAGTCTCTATAAATTATGGTTGGGTGCACATTGGTTCACTTCAAGACTCGTTTAATGCTTCACTTGCTTCTTGGAAAAATGATTGGTTGCTTGATTCATGAGAAAATTCCCAAATGACCTTTAGAAGATATTTTTTTGAAGAATTTACTAACAAGTTTGATGGAGTGGTATACTCTACAGAAAAATCAAAACTCAATCAATTAGGGCTTGCCACAAACAAGCTCAAACTGCCTGGTCTTTCAGAATTTCGTCTGCATGATGTTCTATATCTCCCGGAGCCGAGGAGAAACTTGTTGTCTTTGGTCAAAATCTACCAACAAGGACACTCCATTCATATGTTTTATGGAAAGGTTGAGGTCAAAAAAGCATCAGATCGCTCACTTGTCATGATAGGGACAAAATGAAAAAGACTTCTTAAGCTGCTGGGTACCTTTTCTCGTGCACAAAATTGTGCATACACTTCTCACTATAATGAAGGTACATTTCCATCAAGTATTTTATGGTATGCTAAATTTGGACACTTGAACTATGGAAATCTTCGAATTTTGAAGAAAAATGGTGTTATTTGTTTTCCTACAATTCTTAGGAAACTTAAGCAATGTGATGTTTGTATTCTAGGAAAGCATAGCAAACAGTGTTTTCATGTTTCACATTCTAGAGCACATAAAAAACTTGAACTCATTCATTCAGATTTATGTGGCCTAATTCTTGTTTTGTATGCAAATGTAAATAAATATATGATTATATTTATTGATTACTACACCAAAATGTGTTGGGTTTATTTATTGAAGAACAAATCTGATGATTTTCAAACATTCAAGAAATTTCATGCATGGATTGAAAATGATGCACAATCTCATATTAGCTCTATTCACACTGACAATGGAAAATAATACACTTCAAATGAATTTGAAAAATATCTTCGCCAGCATGGGATAAAACATCAAACAATTGTGCCTTATAATCCCCAACATAATGGAGTAGCTGAAACAATGAACAATACAATCTTAAATATGGTACGTTCCATGAGGTTTTTCAAGAATGTTAAATATATATTTTGGGTTGATGCAATTATATGTGTTGTATATATAAATAATAGGTTTCCTTATAATGCTATTACAAATAAGACTCCTTATGAAATGTGGTATGGCCACATTCCTTCGGTAAAGCATATCAAGGTATTTGGTTCCACCTGTTATGCCTAGAAACCTAAGGAACAAAGAACCAAACTTGGTGCAAGGATTCGTCAGTGTATCCTCTTGGGACATTCAAATACCTCAAAAGCATACCATCTCTATGATAAAGTTAATAAGAAGTTTGTAGTATCTAGAGATTCATCTTTCTTGAATCTTCCAAGGCTGACAATGTTTTTGAGCGGAAACTTGATCACTTGGATAGATTCAGGAATGCAAAGTTATTTCAAGAATTTGATAATCAGATTCCACATCTTTAAGGGTGGATTCCTATACTCGATAAATTTGTGGAATCTTCTTTTGAAGCACTCTCTCCACCACATCAAGCTCCAGCACCCACAGATGATACTTTGAGTGATGTGATTGACATAATTGGGAGACTAAATATTGATTCAACCCCAACTTAGTCAACTGAGAAACCTGAGACATATTAGAAAGGTACTCCAAAATGGCTGACAAAGACACTTGAAAATGTTCAGCCTGATGAGGTTGGGAAGACAAGAACAAGAAGTTCCACCAAGAAAAATGGAGGTGATGTGGATGATTCTGATTCACCTATTGATATTGATGTTTCTTATGATTGTGAATTGAATTTGTTTACATATTTTGAACCAAATTCCTTCAAATACGTCACTTCTCATGATGAATGGAAAGAAGCGATGCAAAAGGAATATGATGTATTGATAAAGAATGGAACCTGGAAGTTAGTTGATCCTCCATTGGGAACCAAACCTATTGTCTACAAGTGGGTGATCTACAAGAAAAATTATAAATTTGATGGTTCACTTGAAAATCACAAAGGAAAGATTGTGGAAAAAGGTTTTGCAGAGAAAGTAGGTGACGACTATGAGGAGAATATTTCCCCACAACAAAATGGGCTACCATCCAGACACTTTTTTCCTTGGCAGCTCAGAATGACTGTAAAATCCCTTAATTGGATGTAAAAACTATCTTGAATGGATATATGAAATAAAATGTTTTTATGTCCAAACTATAAGGATTTGTTGTGAAGGGAAAATAAAAAAAAACTATTTAAGATTTTAAAATCCTTGTATGGCCTCAACCAAGCAGCATGAGACTGGTATGGGAAGTGAACTAAGCAGCTTATGAAACTCAACTTCAAACATTATGATCTTGATTATGCAAGTTTGTTTTTCAAGAAAGTTGGAAAAATAGTTGTATCTCTTGTGGTGTATATATATGATCTTTTGATGACAGGGAACAATGAAATCTACATTACATCCATAAAGAAGGAATTGAGGAAAGGTTTTGAAATGACTGACTTGGGCTATGTTCACTACTATCTTGGCATTGAAGCAACTCAACATCTTATGTTTACATTCCTCTCTAACAAGAAGTACATTGGAGATATGTTGAACAAGTTTTGCATGGATGAGTGAAATCCTTTGACTACACCAATGGAACAGAACTTGGAGCTCACATCCATTGAAGGAAAATAATTTGAGGATGCAAAAAAGTATCGACAACTTGGAGGAACTCTCAATTACCCAACTACTAAAAAACTAGACATTTCATTTGCTTTTGGAATCCTCTCCAGGTTTATGAAAAAGGCTTGTGAGAGACATTGGTATACTAAAAAAAGAGTTCTAAACTACTTGAATGGGACTCAAGACTTTGGACTCAAATATACAGAGCTGGGTGACTTTGGCTTGATTGGATACACTGATTCAGACTTCGATGGAGACAAAGAAACTGGGGTATCTAATTCAGGTTACGCTATGAGTTTTGGATTAGGAGTTGTCTATTGGAGATCACACAAACAATCAGTTCCATCGGATTCCAAAACTGAAGAAGAATATGTGGTAGCAACTGAAGCAACAAAGGAGATTGTGTGTCTCAGGAAAATTCTTGAAGAACTTCAAGAGAAGCAAGTGCATTCAACTCCACTCATGATTGACAACACTTGCAATAAATTTGGCCAAGAAACAAAAGTTCTATGATCGAAAAAATCTCATCAATAAAAAATACCATATGATTCGACATCATTTTGAGGCCAAGAAAATACATCTTCATCATTATCAAAAAATGAGTAGATTGTAGACATCTTCACCACAGTGCTCGAAAGAGAAAAGTTTGAAAAATTCATAACGATTGTTGGACTCACCAACATCCCTTCATATTAATGGGGGGAATGTTGACACATAATCCTTGGGATTGGGTGAATATGTAAAATAATGAAAATAGAAAATGAGAGCTAGAATATGAAGAGACATTGGGAGATGAATCCCACAAGTCTCTCCCTCCATGTATATATCTATGATCACCATTAATGCAATATCATAATTCGCATTATGGGTTACCTCTTGGCATGAGAATCACCATATGTAATAAAATTTGTGCTACAATAAGGGAAGAATGAGTGGTTCCATAAATTAAGAAAAACATATAGCACGTGATCTTGTAAAATATGGACAAAGGCCTGAGGGTCCCTTGGAGCAGAGCAAGACCCACCATAAACAATTTGAGCTAATAGTTGTGATACAAAGGATGGTGATAGAAGCATAGAAGAATTAACTAGGCATTCTAAAAATATACAATAACTCTATAAGGTCTATAGCAACCATGAGTTATGTTCTAACTTGTCATACTCATGCTGATTCACATGTTTAGTTTCGATAATCAATAGTGAAACTTGTAGAAGTGTCCCCAACAACTCACTTGTTGAATTAAATGAAATGAGAAGCTCCTTAATAGTACCATATGCATGAAAATTATTATCATCTTTGCATTACATACATGGATTATGCTATCATAAATAATTTCTACTATGTCATCCACAACCTTTCCTAGGTACTGAAACTTTACAGAGAGTGATGACTACAATCATGTTATATTAGAGGTCCCATTAAAGCTAACAAAACCATGATAAACTTTGGAAAGGGAAACTGCCAAGCATTTTGTTGTTATGCTAAGAATTCCAGTGTCAACTCGTCAACAGTTGGGAGAAATTAGTCCTTTCCCAAGAGTGGTAAAAATGAATTCAAAGAACATGCAAATTAGTTTAATATTTCATAGTCAAGTTCAATAAACTATTGTTCAATCTCATACATTTGGATTTTTTTTCCTGAACTTTTAGGACTTCCTATGTCAATCTATGAAACCTCTGCATCTTGCACGATAGGAACAAGATGAGTTCTTATTCTCCCCTCTTCGGCATATTCCCTTGGACTGCAAGGTTGTAATGATTCTCCTATATGAATATTCAAAAGGTGTCTAGGTCCAACATCAGAGTGACATATCAATCCATTCCTTATCGACACAAGATTTAAATTTCTAGCAAAAAATGTTTTTGTATCATTATCACTCTCCCTAATTCTAGTATTTGATGTTATATATGGCCTTTTAGTATATTCCCCTTCAACCTCTTTCTAAGGATCCACCTTATATATGTAGCAACTAATTCCTCCAATACATGCTGCAATTTTCCATGGAAAAGCAAGGGTGGAATATAAGAATGAAACATATACTCTTTCTAAAATAGCCTTGCGAGATGCATGCAAGTTAGTTTCCGCCTCCGATAAAGATATGGGAAATATAGATGAAAATGAAAATTTGAATGTATATAGTTTGCTTCACTAAGAATAATCAATCAATTGTATTACAATTAGGATTTTGTTAGGTCTACCTGTAGTTTTATATCAAGTCTATTGTTTTGTAATATTGACCATCTATATTAGGATGTTTTTTTTATCCGAAATATTCAAGTTTTCCTTTTAAATGAAGTCTTTTAAGAAACATTGTACACAATTTTTTACTTTCTTGGATTATCTATCACATCGTCAAACTATATTTTTTCATTACCATAAGCATTTTATTAAAATCAGTCAAATTCACTACTTCCTTTAGCAAGGCCTTTGGGAAGCTTCAGAAACCTAAAATATTGAACGTGAATTATGTTTTGAGGATAACAAAATGCTTCATGGATAGAGAAAAGAATTTGGAAGATGAGTTCTCTAGGTAGTATTTCTCTTTGAAGAAAACCACTAGTTGCAGTGGATTGCCAATATTTATAGTTGTTTATCAAGCTTCAAAAAAAAACGTATCCTTTTTTTATTTATTATTAATTAATGGATTTGTTATTTCTACTTAGTGATCTTTCTTGAAGTTTTTGTGCCAACTAGTTTGAACTAATTGAGGATCAAACATTGGTGGTATTGTTGTGATATGTTAAATTCTTGTTTGTATTGAATCAAGTATTTTTTGTAAAATATCAATTGATGTGTTGTATCTTGGAAATTACAAGTATGGTAAATATGGGAAAACTATTGGTGTTTTTCATGTAAATATGAAAAACAGATCAAAAATACTCTTATTTTATCTTTTCATTATAATGATCATTGATGTTTTGAGTTTGAGTGATTTATAATGGCCACAATTGTTCCCTCAAATTGGAAGTTATGTGTTGGAATTAAGTGTCGATTTTCCATTGAATAATCATATAGCAATTGGAATTTGGAAGTTACATTCCAAAATAATTCTATGTGCACGATTACTAGTGGTGATTGATACATATTTTTGGCGTTGGAAATTTTCTCCAAATAACAACTAATATGTTGTACCATAGGTCAAGAACAAAATGGGAAGGGAATTTTCTTTTCAATTTATCCATTTATACTATAGTGATCCATAGATATAAGAAACACATTAATAATTTGATATAGCCTAGTTGGCTTATTCATGTGTGATAATGGACCCAAATAGTAGTTCTTATTTGAAAAAATGCTCATCATACTTGGGCATTCTTGACATCATCGACCTCCAACCCTGGACTTATTCACTTATCCTTCTACACCATCCCGTCATATAGATGTATATGAGGCTATCATATTATTTTATCCTTTTTAATTGATTTCATTTTATTCTAGACTTATCTTTGGCATTTTCTAGGAGTTTTTTTTGCACTCCCACATTGTATAAGTAATATACAACTTGAGCTTTTTGGCATGAAAATTAGTTTTCATGATTATGCATAATATTCCCTTTAAGGTTGAATACCAAGTTTACTAAGGTGTTATTTTCTATGGTGACGTTTTATTTGCTTTGTTTATATAGGTGATTTGGCCCCATAGCAGCCACTATTTCCAAACTGAAGAAAACTTGTGTTGGCAATATGATGCAATATGTTGTCCTTGATTGATGAAGTTCTCCTTGATGGAAACCTACTTGATGAGTTGCCTTTTGATAGAAACCTATTTTTTAAAGATGCAAAAATGATGTTTCTACAGGTCAGTTCAGATGTGATAGAGAAAGGAATTCTAGTGAGTGCCAGAGAAATGAAACAGGAAATATTTCTCAATGTATACATAGGTTTGATGAAGGAAACTCGTGTATGGAGGCAATGTATACACTAGTTTTATGAAGGCAACCCACATATACATCCAAAATTAGTATATACAGAGTTTTTATGAATAGAAGTCACATATACATGTGGGGACGAAGAAGAAAAGTAGTGTATACCTTTTGCGCTCTAAAATTATGATACCAAGGGGCATTACCATGGTATTAGCCCACAATATTGAGCACTATATTGTCTATTTGATTCTGTAATATTCCAAAATTTACATGCAACAAATTGGAATATTAAATTTTTTTGATTTCACTTAGGAGATGAATAAATGGGTAAGGAGGCCCAGGCATAATACAAATCTAAATAAAATCCCTCATAATGTGAAAAGGGATCATACTGCTAATTGGATTTTACACTCTCATGTGTGAACAGGGAATTTTGCATGTGGAAAATGTCAAGTTTGACTAAGTCAACAACATTCATGAAGAGGAGGGGATCGTCAATGCAAATAGCTCAATATAAACAAGGATCAGTTTAGACAAACATATGAGAGCTAGATTGAAGACACCTGGGTGTGAAAGGGGATGAAGCAGGTTGAATAGGTCAACTCTGATCAAATAAAATAGCGTGGTTATGGAGGAGTGGCCTTAATGGAGATACAATGTAGTTTTGGAGGGAGATTGATCATGTGATGTTGGAAACCCTAATGGGTGGGACCCAAGGTGAGGAGGCTCAAAAATCTTATAAGGAAGAGGATGGAAGCCATTTGAGGTTGGCTTGATGATTATTGATGTTTTGGACTGCATGAATATTGTGCCTTCTCCAACTGTTTAGTTGAGATTGCAGTGTTGTTTAGCACAAGGCATTCCTATTTAGGGATTCCTTCTCCTTCCTTGAGTGATCTCTTAGAGGAGAAATGTACTTCAGTTTTCCACATTGAGGCTTGAGGCCAAGCATCCTCCTTCAGCTACAACATTATTTCTGCAGAAGTATAACATTGTGTTGCAGGGTGTTGCAGTGGAAGGTTCACAACACCACTTCCTTAACTTCTTTTCTCAGAGGAGGAAGCATTCCTCTCTTTGGGAGACCAGTGAGGGAGATTTCTGAGCTCATTTCAGATCTTGGCATTGGGCCAATGTACTTGTCATCTCCTACAGCATATTCCCTTGCAAGAACTGTGTCATTTCTCGTAGTGTTGCAGTAACAGGGTCAAGACCCTTGATCTTGAGCTTGTTCCTTGGGGAAAGGGCCAACCCTTCTCCTAGAAGGATTTTATAAAGCATCTTCTTCTATTTCTTGTATTTTTTAGCTATACATATACAGAGCTATAGTATACTACGTTATTTCAGATCTAGATCTGCAGATCTTCCATTTTGTACTTGTGCTCTCATGAAACCCTTGTCGGGTTATCTTTATGATGTGTAAAAGAAGCTAGATCTCCATTTTTCTTCATGCTTTGATATAATAAACTCCAGATCTTTTGTATGTACCATATTGTATCAGAAATCCTATTTAAATTATGTTGTTCATGCTTTATAAAACTCTGCGTAAGTCAAGTCATGGGATTTGGGCCCTTTTGAGCCATATCGAGACCGAGAGACCTGTTTAAATAATCAAAAGGGATTTGTTTCTAAATATTTTCTGGATATAAGTCTCATAATACATGATCTAAGGGATCCCAGTGTTATTTCTTATTTTTATGACGTAATTCTCTGGGAATAATGCTTTTAGGGCTTATATTGCTACTTTTCTCCACTTTTAGCTGATATAATGGATCATAATTTTGCTGATGCAACATTCAATTGATGGCTAAGTGTTTCTTAACACATTTTATGAGTTGATGCTTGCTGTTATTCTAGTTTCGTGCTCAATTATTCCTGCATCCCTATTTTGGGATATTACAGTGGTATCAGAGCATAATCTTGGCTCAGCCTGTGAGCTATAGCCATTAAGCTATCAGAAGAATAAGAAGAAAAAGAGAAGGAGCAAAGATCAGAATGATGAAAAGAATGAGCTTGATCTCATCACTTTTCAGATCCAGGAAGAACTTCTCCAAGGAGGTTAACCAGATGAAGGAGAAGAGATGCAATGAGACTCCTAGAGGGTTTCAAGAAGAGAAAGGGCCATGTACTTCCTATTCTCAAAGAAGAAGAGACCAGAGGCATGAAGAACGCTTGGAACCTGAGATCTTATGAAGGTACCTTGCAGAGTACAAATCTAAACCTAGATTTTTCAAGGAGACTCTAGCTCTTCCTTAGTTTATCCAGCTGAAAGAAGAAAGGAGGCACTACAGCAATTGGATGATGAGAGGAAATATATTTCTATTGTCCACTTTTGTCGTATCACACTCATGTGCAGCAGAGGTTTGGGTGATGAGGCTAAAATCATTCTTCCTACTACATCCAATGGTAGAGAGAGAGGCTGTAGAAATTGCAACGCTGCACCTTGAAGGTGAAGCAAGCACTTGGTGGTTCAGCCATGGGAGACATGCAAGAGTATCTACTTTTGCATATTTCTCTCAAAGGGTGATCAAAATATTTGATAAAGGGAGATCAGAGAAGGAGGAACCCTCACCACCACTTGAGGAGGTATGTACTAGTGCTGCTACAACCATGGAGGAGCAGCCTTCATCTTCAACAGTTGGGAAAGCTGACACATTGGAGGAAGGAACTCTTTCAACCATACAAGATGCTTCCAAATGTCCCAAAGGTATGCCTAAGTTTCTATCTCTTATCATTTTAGCAAATATTATGGAGAGAATTACACCATTGCATACTACTAATCTAAAGCAACAGAATTGCACTGCACTGTGCAACCACGAGTCATTCAAGGAAGAAATGAACCATCATCCTCATGAGCCATTATTGGATTGCATACCACACTTGAGGTTGGGGTTTGAAAAATTTGAGGAAGGAACAATAGATGGTAGACATCTTGAGATGAGAAAAAATTTCTCCTTTCTAGATGACACTCTCTCAATGAGCATCTCACAGCTCAAAGATAAACCTCTACTTGCAGCAGATCCAAGACCTTATTGGTTTTGGAGGGCCATTGATGAGGAGAAGGTCTCATGGAGAGATCTCATTGGAGGTGCACTTCAACATATCATGGAGTGAAAGGTTATTCAACATTTTGAGGAGGTTTTTCCCTCATCACATTTGGATCTTGATAGATTTAAGATGGTTATGGGTATGAGGTCTTTTCTAGAAGATCTCCAAGGTGTTGCATTTCAACATC
This sequence comes from Pinus albicaulis, assembly GCA_034641835.2. Taxonomy (NCBI): domain Eukaryota; kingdom Viridiplantae; phylum Streptophyta; class Pinopsida; order Pinales; family Pinaceae; genus Pinus; species Pinus albicaulis. The sequence goes on along the minus strand of CM076570.1, from coordinate 1,209,284,701 downwards.
CCATGAAATGTAAGAAGAGAAAACTGATTTTGGAGAATGGTAGCCCTCATTGGAGAAGTACCAAGATGAATAATGGTAGGAGACGTCCACGGGTGGTTGAATGGATGTGGGTGGAGAGAAAGAGGCTAGTGAGCCACTTGAAAATTTATGACACAGGGCAGCAAGAGGCAAAGCTGACTTGGCTACTCTTGAGAGAGTTTGGACATCATGAGACATATCCTCTTTCTAAGGGTATGTGGGTGGAAGGAACTTGGCAAGATACTTACATCATTGGGCATCAAGGAGTGTGGATGAATTATGTTGATATGACATTCTTCATACCAATCATTATGTCTTCACCACATGATTTTTATGATGGAGGTAAAAGGAGGCAACAAAATCATTTGTTGCTTTGGACGTTCTTGGGAGAGCAAGGGAAGATTTTCTCTCACACTTTGCATGATGTTGCAGGAGTAGGAGATGGCACTATCATGGTGCAAAGGGGCTACTCCTTAGCCTTGAATGATCTGGAATTACTTCCACTTTGGAAGAAACTTCTCGTATGTAGCAAAATTATGGGAGATGTCTTTGACACTGAGCATTTCAAAGAATGGAGCTATGTATTGACAAGAGCCTATTTGCATAGGCCAACAACACTGTCACTTTGGAGCTTGGTATTATTGATGGAGTGTCCCCAGGATCACTTCACATTTGATGCACTTGATAAACAAGGAGGAGGTGAGAATGATAAAGTAGTGGATGGAGACATCTATTACTATGATGTATTCTTCTTGACTTGGATTTCCAAGCATGAGAAGGAGCATTTTCATGCAGCACCTGGTTCATTCCTCTTCATGAGAGTATGCCAAACCCCTATGGAGGACTTATTCATGGATCCATATATCATCTTAGTTCCAGTACATGGCGAGAACTTTGTTTTTTCATTTATTGATTGTCTAACACAACATTTGCATAGTCTTACCATTTCTATGTAGTGCATTGCTCCACAAGAGGGCAAGCTTTTCATTGAGCTCCATGGTCAACATTGGGCCAAATTGTATGATGGAGACAACCATATCTTATATGGCTTTGGGCAAGCGTTTTATAATTTCATGTATGTTCAATTGATGTACCCATCCATTTAATATTCATTAGTAGATATGATAACATACATAATCAGCCATGTATCAAGAAACAACTTTCCATGTAATTTTCTGAAGCAACAGTTTGGAAAACTATGCTGTAACTACTTGGGAGACTATTTGTACTTTAGAACACCACATGAAACCTTCAATATTTCCTTCATGTTGATGCTGACCATGATTTCATTTTTTGATATTGTTCTTCTTCTTATTGAGAGCATGATTGGGGGAGTGACACATGGGTTGGATGTGTCCTTGGGGAAAGAGATTTCCCACACTTTTGCATTGCATGTTCCAAGGGGAGCATGAGAAATGATATGGCCACTACAACAAGACAATCATTCTTCCATGATTTGGGCCATAGGATTGATTGGATGCCATATGGAGATGATTTTCTATCCATCACATATGGGATGGTTTGGGCCAGCTTGATTCACAACGTTGGAGAGGAGATATTTGGAGATCTAGTCTTCCTCTTGCCACTTGAGGGCAACTTATTTGCAGCCCAAGATTAGAAAAATATATGCACTTATCATGAGTGGAGAGAAGTATATATAGCATGGGGTAGGCTACTTTGTCTACCATGATCATATTTTCAACCCACCTACTTTGCATGAGCCAAAAGTGGAGGAGAATTTTTTGGAGTTGCCATGTTGGGAGGTAACTCATTTTGTATGGATGATTTATTGGGGATGAAGGATCCAAATGGGAATGATGTTTCCCACTACATTTCAGATTCCATTCCTCAAAGGGACCTTTGGACAACACCTTATTTCCTTCTTGAGTACTCTATTGTTCATGATGATAGATATTTAACTAACTTGCATGCTTGGGAGAGGCAATATGGAGATTCATTGTTGAGACAACGTCATGTTCTTTGGATGATTTCATCATATGTGGATGTTACAGTAGGAGGAGGGAAGACTTATAAGTTCTATCCTTGCAGTTGCTTGAGGAAAAGCAACATTTGGGAGGGGAGGACTGTAATATTCCAAAATTGGCATGCAGCAAATTGGAATATTAAATTTTGCTGATTTCACTTAGGAGATAAATAAATTGGTAAGGAGGCCCATGCATAATAAAAATCTGAATAAAATCCCTCATAATGTGAAAAGGGATCATACTTCTAGTTGGATTTTACACTCTCATGTGTGAACAGGGACTTTTTCATGTGGACAAAGTCAAGTTTGACTAAGTCAACAACATTCATGAAGAGGAGGGGATCATCAATGGAAATAGCTCAATATGAACAAGGATCAGTTTAGACAAACATATGAGAGATAGATTGAAGACACCTGGGTGTGAAAGGGGATGAAGCAAGTTGAAGAGGTCAACTTTGACCAAATAAAACAACGTGGTTATGGAGGAGTGGCCGTAATGGAGATACAATGCAGTTTTGGAGGGAGATTGATTGTGTGATGTTGGAAACCCTAATGGGTGGGACCCAAGTTGAGGAGGCTCAAAAAGATTATAAGGAAGAGGATGGTATCCATTTGAGGTTATCTTGATGATTATTGATGTTTTGGTCTGCATCACTATTGTGCCTTCTCCAACTGTTTAGTTGAGATTGCAGTGCTGTTTAGCATAAGGTATTCCTGTTTAGGGATTCCTTCTCCTTCATTGAGTGATCTCTTGGAGGAGCATTGTACTTCAGTTTTCCACATTCAGGCTTGAGGCCAAGCATCCTCCTTCAGCTACAACGTTATTTCTGTTGCAGTATAACATTGTGTTGCAGGGTGTTGTAGTGGAAGGTTCACAACACCACTTCCTTAGCTTGTTTTTTCAGAGGAGGAAGCATTCCTCTCTTTAGGAGATCAGTGAGAGAGATTTATTAGCTCATTTCAGATCTTGGCATTAGGCCAATGTACTTTTCATCTCCTATAGCACAGTCCATTGTAGGAACTGCATCATTTCTCTCAGTGTTGCTGTAGCAGGGTCAAGACCCTTGACCTTGAGCTTGTTCCTTGGGGAAAGGGAAAACCCTTCTCTCGGAAGGATTGTATAAAGAATATTATTCTATTTATTGTATTTCTCAGCTATAGATATACAGAGCTGTAGTATACTACATTATTTCAGATCTAGATATGCAAATCTTCCATTTTGTACTTGTGCTCTGATGAAACCTTTGCCGAGTTATCTTTATGATGTGTAAAAGGAGCTAGATCTCCATTTTTCTCCATTCTTTGATATAATAAAATCCAGATCTATTGTCTGTACCATATTGTATCAGAAATCCTCTTTAAATTACGCTTTTCATGCTTCAGAAAACTTTGCATAAGTCAAGTCATGGGATTTGGGCCCTTTTGAGCCATATCAGGACCGAGAGACCTGTTTAAATCATCAAAAGGGATTTGTTTCTAAATATTTTATGGATATAAGTCCCATAATAAATGATATAAGGGATCATAGCATTATTTCTTCCTGTTATAATGAAATTATCTAGGAATAACATTTTTTGGGATTATATTGCTGCTTTTCCCCGCTTTTAGCTGATATAATGGATCATAATTTTGCTATTGCAACATTAAATTGATGGCTAAGTATTTCATAAAAAAATTTATGAGTTGATTCTTGCTATTATTCCAGTTTTGGGTTCAAGTATTCTTGCATCCCTATTTTGGGATATTACAGATTCCGTCCAAGAATATCATCGAAAGTAGTGTGGTTTTAGCTCATGGTATTGGTAAAGGCTAAAAATATATAAGGAGAAGAATATCATAGTGCAATGGTGTGCATCTGTCTGGGTATTAATGAATACTTCACTCTGAAGTATATATGCATGGAATGGGTTACAGTTTATTGATAGATCTGAAATAATAATGCACCTATAAATAAAATGATGGATTAGGATCTCTAGACATGAAATGAAAATGTATTTTCTAGATCTATTTATGAAATATTTAGATCTATGATCCGGCGAATGTTTTCTGAAGTGAAGGGTAAGATCTGAGCTGATTATCTATTATGAAGAGTTGCGTAGTTCTGTAATGTTTGTGGATCTATACGCAGGTTTGTCTCTGTGAAAGCAAATATATATGTAGGTTCGTTTCAGAAAAAGCGCGTATGGAATATAGGGTTTTGCTAAAGTATGTAGAAGGAAATTTCTGATCTATTTTACTGTATTACTGGTGTTTGTCGATGAATTCTTCATGTAGATCTGGGTTGCTTGATTTCTGTATATGCTGCTAAGTTGATTATCTACAAACTGATCAATGAGTGAGTAAATATGTGTTATGATGACTGACTGATCAAGGGTTTTGCAATCCTGAAAAGATATCTGACTAAAAGCCCCAGAACTAGATTTGTGACTGATTACATTCTGAAAAATAGTATTCACAGATATATATGCAGGTTGATTTTAAGTAAAGCACATATACACACGGGTTCACTGAAGTAAATTAACGTATGCATTTTAAGATAATGAATGTTAAGGGTTGAGTCTGATTCTGCATACTGATTCTGAAGTCTGGGTTTATTAATTTGTTATGGTTACAGTAATATCACTATTCTGATTGAAGTTAGGGTTAAGCATATTATTGATGATCTTATGATGAGTTGTGTTGAATCTGTGGGATCTAGTGTAAAAATTGATGAAACATGGTCCATGGTGGTGTTGAGGGTTGAAGCCTTCAGTGAGGGGGTTGTAGCTCCCTTCCAGTGGTAGCTAGTAAATGAGATCAGGGGGTTGGAGCTCCCTTCCAATAGAAGCTAGAGAATGAGAAAATGTTGCAACCTTCTGCAGGTGGGTGCATGCGTGCTGGTATGAGTCTGCGCCAGTACAAGATTGTAAGAAGTTTTATTTATAATAAATATTGAAGACAGAGACGACAGCAGTGGTGGTTTTATCTCGAATTGGGTTTACACCTTAAATCTTGGTGTTCATGTGTATTGCTTATGTGTGATGATTTATTTTGTTCCTACTACACATGTTTACTGCTTACTAAACATCTGATGAATGAATGATGCGCTGATTTAAGTAAAGAATTATCTACATAATAATATCTCTGGACATACACAAGTTTGCTTAAAGATATCTGCATGTATACACAAGTTGGGTTAATTAAAGTCGTGTATAAAATTCAGTAAATAAAAGGTAAAAGTTTTCAGTGAGTTATAAATACTGATTCAGCCCCCTCTCAGTGTTTTTCCCAACAATTGGTATCGGAGCAGGTCCTTCAGAAGAAGCTTGATCGCTTGAAGGAGATCTGTCGAAATGGGAAGTCATGAAGGAGTGTTTTCTATAAAGCCCCCACTGTTCAATGGAAGTAATCGATTATTCTGGAAGATATGAACAAGAGCATATTTGCAAAGTCTTGGAGGTGACGTATCGGGAATTGTGGAAGGAGGTTATCAATATCAAGCAAGTGTTCCTACAGATGTAGCAGAAATGAAGAAATATTACATCAACGCTAAAGTTGTCAATGCTTTAGTAGGAAGCCTATTAGAAACATAATTTCTTAAAGTGATGCAGCTAAATTCAGTAAAGGAAATATGGGACAAGATCATTCAGATCTATGAAGGTGATGCAAAGAAAAAACGTGCCAAACTTCAAACTCTTAGAATGCAATATGAAAATTTCAGAATGCATGATGATGAAAGTATTGCAAGTTTATTCCTAAGATTATATGAGATTTTGAATTCTATGAGGAATATGGGTGAAGATATAAAATACTCAACTTTAGTAGAAAAGATATTGAGATCTCTAACTTCAAAGTTTGAGTCAAAAGTGTGAGATATTGAAGAAAAGCAAGATCTGTAAAATCTTACAGTTATTCAACTACATGGTATCCTGACTACTTTTGAAATGAGAAGAGGAGGTCCCTCACAAGTCAGAGAAGTTTCTTTTAAGGCATGTGCAAAAGGAAAATAAAAGGGAGTTCTCAAGGAATCAAGTTATATATCAGAATAAGAAGAAGAAAATTTTGTGAGAAGACTTCAAACAGGTGCTGGAAGATTCAGAGGTAAGCTTCCCTTCAAGTGTTTTGCTTGTGATAGAGTTGGTCATTATGCTGCTAAATGTCCTTATAAAGAAAATCAAGATAAATGGAAGAAGTTTGAAAAAGGAAGGAGTTATTATACAAATGAAGATAATAATGGATTGTCAAATGAGGAAGAAGAAGATTCTGATCAAGATCTGCAAGTGCTCATGGCATGTACCATGGATGATGATAATTTCCCAAAAGAAAGGGATCCAGTTATTGAAGAATTGCATAGATTAAGAAAGAAAGGATGCTTTCATGGATGTTGTTTCTATTGTAACTCATTTGGTCATAAGGCCACTGATTGTAGGTTAATTATGATGAAAATATCTGGGAAATTGGAGAAGTTACAACACATAATAAGAAATTTCAAGAAAAGCTGGAAAAAGAAGAAGCACTGGTTAAAAACGTAGGGAATATTGACCCTACTACAGTCATCCGCTTCAAAAGTTTACTTATAATAATGACTACTGGAGTAATGTGAGATACATTATAGGAATCAGTAATGTATCATCACAGGGGGAGCAATATATGGTGATTCCCAAGGTTGGTTTGGTAATTCTGGTTGTGTTTATATCTAACAGTACATCTGATGTGACAATAGAAGACAAGTACAAAATGCATAAATCCAGAGGGAGATGGAGATCTGAAATTTTAAGTATTTCACTTTTTATACGTGTGTTTCATGAATTAAAGCCATGTATACATGCGAGTTCCAATGGTGATAGTTGCGTATGTTTTTCTCTAATAAGAAAAATAGTGAGGAAGACTCAAGAACATTTTCTGATATGTTGCCGATAGTAATAATTTTCTTGATCTGATGTTGATGGTTATATCTGCTGCATAATATTAAGTTTTTATTATCTACTTGATGAATATGCTTTGATGAATTGGTTGGTGAAGGTGTTCAGGATGCTCGAGCTTAGGGAGAGGATTAGCCTTGCTGTGAATAATGCATTGTTGGCATTATGATGGTTCTGAAATATGATCTCTCTTTTGAGGTGTTTTGGTCTTGGTTATAAAAAGTCATATATGTAATTTGATGAAAAGTTCATGTTGAGACCTATCATGTAAAATTGTTATATTAAATCATGTAAGGACTTGTTCAAATTTGTAAACCCACTTGGTTGGGTTGTTGAGTCAAAATTTGTTTACCCACTTGGTTGGGAAGTTGAGTCAAATATGTAATTCCACTTGGTTGAATAATTGATGTAAGTACGAGTCCTTGGTGATAGGAATGGTCATACTTGGTTGAGTTATAGAGTCATGTACTTCATTGAAAAATATGTCTGAAGATTCAACATGAACTCAGGGGGAGCATGGTAAATTCAATGCACATCAGATCTTTAGAGCTCTTCTTTCTACAAGGAAAGAGAAACCTTGATTTGGTATTGATTCACTCTTTGCCCTTGATGTCAAAGGGGGAGAGTATCTTGGTGTTTGAATAGAGATGTAAAAATTAATGTATCTATTTGTTGTGGTGATCAAACAACATCATGGTTGCCATCAAGTCCAAAGGGGGATATTGTTGGCAATATGATGAAATATATTGTCCTTGATGGCAACCTACTTAATGAAGTTGTCCTTGATGGAAACCTACTTGATGAGTTTCCTTTTGATAACAACCTATTTGTTGAAGATGCAAAAATGATGTTTCTACAGGTCAGTTCAGATGTGAGAAAGAAAGGAATTCCAATAACTGCCAGAGAAATTAAACAAGAAATATTTCTCAAGGTATATGAAGGTTTGATGAAGGAAACCCGAAGGCCATGTATACACTAATTTTATGAAGGAAACCCGTGTATACATCCAAAATTAGTATATACATTGTTTTTATGAATACGAAGAAGAAAATTCGCGTATAACTTTTGCTCTCTAAAATTATGATACCAAGGGGAATTACCATGGTATTATCCCACAATATTGAGCATTGTATTGTCTATTTGATTTTGTCCAAGAATATCATCGGAAGTAGTGTGGTTTTGGCTCATGGTATTGGTAAAGGCTAAAACTATATAAGGAGAAGAAGGTCATAGTGCAAAGGTGTGCATGTGTCTGGGTGTTAATGAATACTTCACTCTGAAGTATATTTGCATGGAATGGGTTACAGTTTATTGATAGATCTGAAATAATAATGCACCTATGAATACAATGATGGATCAGGATCTCTAGACCTGAAATGACAATGTATTTTCTAGATCTGTTTATGAAATGTTTAGATCTTTGATCTGGAGACTGTTTTCTGAAGTGAAGGGTAAGATCTGAGCTGATTATCTATTCTGAAGAGTTGCACATTTCTACAATGTTTGCAGATCTATACGTAGGTTTGTCTCTGTGAAAGAACGTATATACGCAGGTTCGTTTCAGCAAAAGAGCGTATGGAATCTAGGGTTTTGCTGAAGTATGTAGAAGGAAATTTCTGATCTGTTTTACTGTATTACTATTGTCTGTCGATGAAGTCTTCATGTATATCTAGGTTTCTTGATTGTTGTATATGCTACTAAGTTGATTATGTACAAATCTGACCAATGAGTGAGTAAATATGTGTTATGATGACTGAATGATTAAGGGTTCTGCAATCCTGAAAAGATATCTGACTTAAGCCCCAGAACTAGATCTGTGACTGATTACATTATGAAAAATAGTATTCACATATCTATATGAAGGTTGATTTTAAGTAAAGTGCGTATACATGCGGGTTCCGTGAAGCAAAGTAGCATATGAATTTTAAGATAATGAATGTTTATGGTTGAGTTTGATTCTGCATACTGATTCTGAAGTCTGGGTTTATTACTGTGTTATGGTTACAGTAATCTCATTGTTCTGATTGAAGTTTGGTTAAGAATATTATTGATGATCTTATGATGAGTTGTGTTGAAGTTGTGGGATCCAGTGTGAAGATTGATGAAATGTGGTCCATGGTGGTCCTGAGGGTCGAAGCCTTCAGTGAGCGGGTTGTAGCTCCCTTCTAGTGGTAGTTGTTAAATGAGATCAGGGGGTTGGAGATCCCTTCCAGTAGAATCTGGAGAACGAGAGAAGGTTGCAGCCTTCTGCAAGTGGGTGCCTGCATGCTGGTATGAGTCTGCACCAGTACAAGATTGTAAGCATTTTTATTTATAATAAATATTGAAGACAAAGATGAAATCAGCGGTGGTTTTCTCCTGAATTGGGTTTCCACCTTAAATCCTGGTGTTCATGCATGTTTCTTATGTGTGATGATTTATTCTGTTCCTACTGAACATGTTTACTACTTACTAAACATCTGATGAATGAATGATGCACTGATCTAAGTAAAGAATTATCTGCATAATAATATCTCTGGACATACGCAAGTTGGGTTAATTAAATTCGCGTATAAGATTAAGTAAAGAAAAGGTAAAAGTTTTCAATGAGTTATAAATACTGATTCACCCCCCCCCTCTCTCTTCTCAGTATTTTTCCCAACAACTTGTTCGAATTTCTTGCTTTTATGGGGAAAAATGGCATGGAGGATATTGTTGATTTTGAGGTATATATAGTATAAATACTTTATATTCTTCCTTCGTTTATATTTTAGTGTTCACTATCTTTCATGTCTTATAATTTTCATTTTATATTCTTTATTTTTCATAAAAGGAACTCAATTTTGATGGTCATAAGCAAGAATTGAAGATAAATGAGAATAATAACATTGGAGCAAAAAAAGGAAAATTGAAGAGAGAGACGAGAACTGGTCTAGTGGTACCGGTAGAGCCAATATCTCACATAAGATACACACATAGAAACAGATGGTCAAGTCTTTAGAGTTGGTGAATTCACCTACAATTCCTTGGTAACACAATGATAATATTTTGAAGTGATGAAACAATATTTCATATGTAAAATGTATTCCAACCAATATTAAGTTGGAAAATCATATTGTAATACTTGACATTTTATATAATATAATGTCTGTGGTTGAAATTATTTATAGTTTCACTCGATATTATTCATTATTGTAATTAACATATGTAACTTTGTGTTTTCATATTAGATGAACATGTACATTGTATGACATTTTTTTTTAAATTTAGCTGGAAAATCATACTAATTAATTTATGTTGATTAATGATGAACACAAATAAAATGAATATAACACTAAATTAGTTTATTATAATAATTGTTAATGAAAGTAAATGAAAATAATATAAATTACTAAGGTATTCATTTATATAATGAATATGAACAACCAAAAAAATATAAACGACCATTGCAAATGATAAATTTGTGATTACAAATGAAGACTAAATTTTGCATATATACGACTAATAGTAGCTAATTTATAGTACCTTATAACATGATCAAAATTTAGTCATATTTCTTTTGTCATTAATTGGTTTCAAACAATGACTAAAATTTACATATTTATGACTATTAGTAGCTAATTTATAGTACCTTATAACACAACCAACATTTTGGTCAATTTTTTTTGTCATTAATTGGTTTTCTTAGGTGATCATTTAGTAATATATTTTGTTGTATATTTGGTCATTAATTGTGGTAATAATGACTAAATCAATGACCAACTTTATGAATAGATATACTACTAGACAATAAAATTGAGACAACTAATTAATGACTAATCTAAAAATGACTAAATGTTAGTTGCGTTATAAGATACTGTAAATTAACTACTATTGGTCATTTATATGCAAATTTTATTCCTTTTTTTAGTAACTAATTAGCCATTTTGTACTAGTGAAAAAATGATAGAATCAAAGAAAGATTAGAAGGTATGTAAGATCATTAAGTAATTAAAAAAATACCAAATTCGTTAGATAACTTTATATGGAAGAATGATCTATTGTGGTATCAAGATTTCCTATAGCTATCCAAGGATTCCCAACCCAATACAAATTTCCTTTTTGAATTATAGACTTATTCTATATGGGGACATTCATGGTTCATGAAAACTTACCACAAGATTGAGAAGGATATGTTTGTGATTTTCTAAAAACTAATGTTAAATTTTTTTTGGTTGAATCTATGGTTTTCCAATAGAACAATCGAGAAATAATCAAGACCCTAGGTCTCCTACAACCATTAGCTACACCAAGCCAACGTTGGGAATACGTTTCAATGGATTTTATTATAGTTTTACCCAAATATAAAGGAAATAATGCCATTATGATATTAGTGGAATGGTTGATAAAATATGGCTATTTTTTCTCCTTTTTCATCATTTAATATAAATTACAGTGGAAATAACATTCATGGAAACAATCTAAAAGCTACATGGAATCCAAAATTTTATTGTAAGTGACAAAGATCCAATTTTTATTTATTTAATTTTGTATCTAGGTACTGAATTGGATCACAAATCATTTTACCATCATTAGTATAATGGGAAAAAATTAGATTTCGAAAAAAAAATTAGAAGGATATCTTTGTTTCTTTGTATCTAATAAATAGATGAAATGGATATGTGTTTTCGCTTGGAAAAATGGAAGTGCAACAGATCCTTCCTTACTTCCTCAAAATGTCCCCATTTATATCACTTTATGGATATCATTTTCCATCCATAATACCACCCTTGAAAGGGATTGTAAAGGTTCAATTAGTGGAGTACCACATAAGACACCAACTAGAAGTTCACAAAATATTCAAGTTCAATTTTGTTATAGCACAAAGTAGGATGAAACAAAAAGAATATTAATGCCATAATTAAAGGAAATTTGAATTTTGGAATTTGGTATTGTTTAGGCTACACCATATAAATAAATGTCCCTAAATCAATAAAAGAAGGAAAATAAACTAGCATATATGTATTATGACCCTTATAAGGTGTTATAGATGATTGGAAGTATGGCTTACAAATAATTGTTTCCTCCTCCTTCACATGTACATCTATATTTCCATGTTTCTTGTTTAAAAAAGGTAATCGGTGATAAGATCCTAGTCCAAACTATTTTTATAGAGATTAATCAAGAAGGAAGAATCATAATATAGATAGAAAAAATCCTTGAAACAATTATTAAATAGCTATGAAATCAATGGTTATTGAGTATGTCATTAAATGGAAGAACCTACTAGTGGAGGAGGAGACATGGGAAGATGAGTTTTTCATGTGTTATTCAAATTGAGGAAAATACCTTTTTAAAGGGGAGGGGCACGATAAATATAAAATCCCTTTTTAACCCTGAAAATATATTGAATAATTACATTTGTAGTGTTATATTAGTAGGCGATTCAAAACCTTTCATTATACCCTTTCATTATAATTGTACCCTTTATCTTCTATCTATATACCAAGGTGACCTAGTTCTAGTGTCACCTTATCTTGTATTTTCTATTGGATTCATTGGAAATGTGGTTTCCACCCTGAAGTGGAGTATATTCATTGAATTTTATCATTTTTAAGGAACTTGAATCATTACACAACATACATGTTGCACATATTTGAGGTACACTTTATCAAAGTCTTCATCCATGAAATATGCTAATCCAAGGGACTTAATAGGATACGACATGATTAGGTAGCATTACCCTAGACTCTTACCATAAGAAGGAATATAATAAATTAATAATAGAAAACTCCCTTGCCAGAACATTCCAATTACCCATGGATTTTATTTCTTTTCCACAACTAAGTTAAGAAGCGTCCTTAACATACAAAATCAATTACATTTCCATAGTTATTTCTCAAGTATAATACAGAAAAATATCAACATGAATGTTCCAACTATACAAAAAATGCATTTGTGGAAAATAGTCATCAAATTCAATTTATATGATAATGTAAAAAACTTCATTTAAGCCTAGCATCTCAAAATTTTCATTTCATGTTGTTCCAATTTGAATTGTGTTATGGCCTAAATCTAGCTCAGGCTGAGAAAGGCAGAATCTAGGGTAACATCAAACCACACTTAATCTGGTAGCGAGCCTTACCAGATCGGGAGAGGGCTCTCTCCTAGTCAATCTCAGCAAAAATAATCAGTGAGGCTTGAGATGACTTGAATAAAGGCTGATTTTAGGCTAGGTATATATGTAAAAGACTTTGATTTGATTTTGAGGGTGTTTGTTGGATCAAAGGGAAGGGCAGATTTTGGGTCTGGGGAATGAGGCCTAGTTTTTGCAGAGATCTAAATGGGGCAAGGTAGGCAATTGTTTTGACAGTTCAATTTTGAATGAAATGGATAGCTCAAACCGATGAGGAGTTGAAGAGGGCAAGAAACTAGGGTTTGTGCGAAAATGAGGAATTTGGGGGATCTCAGTGATGGGAAGTGTTTAATAAGGTACATTAAGGATAGGGGAAGGTGTATGAACATCAGGATACACGTTTTTCTGATGATTTGACCATCCAAGAGAAATTACCTCCAAAACCCTAGGAGAGGGAAATGAACCTTACCTAGGCACAACTAAAGCATGAACAAGGTGTAAAATGACCCAGTGGAACTTGACATGATGATGAAAACCCTCTGAATGATGGTACACTCAGCTAAATGGTGACATGGACCGACATTTGGACAACTTTGAAAGGAGTGAAAGAAAACCCTAGACCCCTAATACCTAGTGACCAAATTTTACTTGAAGACTCACTGAAATGACAAAATTTGACCTTGACACCTTAAAATCACTTTGTAAGAGCATGTTTGATCACTGGAGGAAGGTTGCAAAGACTGACACTAACAAATTGAATAGTAACCAACTAGTAAGCATTATAAAAAAAAATGAATGCTAGAAAATAACACCACTCCTAATTATAGTTTCTCTTCTCTCCTCGATCCAAATAGAAAAAAGTGTCATTAAAAACAAGTAACATTAGCACAATAGAATTTAATGTGGAATTTGTTTCACATATGTAATTATCTGTTGAAACAATATTTTGGATTGAATATATAATATATCCTCGTACTTTACTAATCATAAGTACTTACAATGCTATCATCCTTCATACAAATAAAAAATAAACTAATTAACTATTCCAAACTTAAAACATAAAATGGAATATTAGAACAAACCAAAATCTATCTTCATGACAATAATTCATAAGCTTATTAATACAACCCATAAAAAATTGCAATATTTTATATAAAAGAGATTATAAGGCCTCCATTAATTTTCAATGTTTTACTTTAGATATTAATCTAAAAGTCAATATTTCCTTTGGTAAAATCTCAAATGAAATTCATATTACCTATTTTTTCTTAGCTTAAAATGGTGATAAATATCATAATCAATTCCATGATATAATATAATACTTAAGGTGCTTCAAGAGGAAAATCCATGATAAGGAATGAAATAATATACTAAATCATTCCCCTTACTTTAAGTGTATCACTCATATTGATATTGCTATACAACCTAAACCATCGGTTTAGATGAATGGTAATGTGAGGAGCATCCTAGGTCTTCGGCATAACATTAAAGAGAGTTGGACAAGCATCAGCAAACCAATGTTGGGATGTAAAGTGATAAGTCTTAATATTCAATTCAATGTCATCCTTGTGAATTAGTATAAAAACCCTCATCAACATACGGTGAGGCCTCTCCACAACAACTCCATTCAATTTTAAGGAGAAATATCTCTCCAATGTCTTGAAGCTGAAGTAGTCATAGTATAAATATATATCATATATTATTTCATTATCCAACCAAGATAAAACATAAATTGAAATAAAAACATGAACTAGTAGAAAATGATGAAAATGGTGACTAGGTGACTAAAAACCTTAGTCACCACAATTATTTCAAGTGAATTACTACTAAATTTGGGCAATTTTAAGTGACCAAACTAAAATTGACTAACTTAAATGACTAATTTATTCTAGGGATAAAATATACGACTAGATAATAAGTGCCTAAAATAAAAGTGACTAACTTAAATGACTAATTTAGTCTAGGATTAAAATATATGACTAGATAATAAGTGAAAAAATAAAAAATGATTAGTGTAAATGAATATTATAGTCCAAGAATGAAAATATGACTAAATAACAATTACAAAAAGTATATGAATTAGTCATTTATTGAACTAGTAATTTTTAATTGTGGGCACACTATTTATTATGGGTTTTTTATGGCATTGTACATATTTTGGTTGATTATTGCTCTAGATTCATAGAGAATGGTTTTATTAATTTGAATTCAAAGTATATTGATTTATACACGAATAGCACGCATATCAAACCAATGTGAATTCAAATAGCACGCATATCAAACCTAAAGGCTAGATATATCTTTGATAGGATATGTGTGGTGGTCTGAGGCCTTATTCACGTCCCTTGAACAAAATAAGTTTTGTTTAGGGACTAACGATATTTTTTTCCTTCCATATCCATCATAGAGGCAATAAAACCCATCCTCATTATGTAAAACATACTAATTGTTCCCATATTTCTGTTATAATATAATTATGTTCATAGACATTAAATATTTTTTTTCATGATTGAAGCCCAATAGCGCCACTATTGGTGCACTCTGCATACAATTTAGAAAATGCACACAATTCTTAAATATTTTATGTTGACATATGGAATTTCTTATTGTTTATGGGTGCTTTAAAACTTATATTGATCTCTAGTCTTAATGGAAACTTGTCCTAAATACATAGTGGTTAATGTTCTCACACACTAATGCTATTTCTCATGGTTCATTAGTTGTAATTACACACTTTGGAATGTTGCAAATACATTTTTTGGTCACAATTATATGGTTACAAACTACCCAACTATAAATGGTGATAAATTGATGATAAATGGATGACATTTGAATGTTACAAATGTGTAAGTGGTCCACATTCAAATTTGTTGTCTTCATTATCCTTAGTAACAATGACAAGTTTGAATATTTCCTATATTTATCATCACAAACACATAACTCTTTTTCGTCCCAACCATGGTTATTACTATTGGGGTATGATCTCTTAATTGTGGAATGTTCTCTTGATGATGATAAAAAAATCTCAATCTCTAGTTCTCATGAATACGATGAATGAATGATCTAATTCCTTACTTGTATGGACACAATTTATGATTCATATTCTATTTTTATTGCTCCATTGTATATATGCTTCACTAGCATCTCATGTTATATGGTTAATTGAGAAAGTTTTATCTTTCATTTTTCAAGTATAATTTAGTTGCATGAATAAGCATAGTTTTCTAATGAAAATAATTCAAAATTTTTTCTTAATTCATGGTTTGTTTGAATATTTGCATGCCTAGCCCTGGCCTTTTATTTTAAGAGTGAGTAGTGTCAAACCACTAGTATTCTTTAAGGATCTTCCATTCATCACTCAATGACCTACTTAGCTCAATATTTAAGGATTCCCCCATTGACAAGGATATCCTTTTTGTAGTCTAAACCATGAGAGATGGCCACCAAGGAAACATTGGGTGGCTTGCTTGAGAGTTTCCTTTTAGGCATTCTAGGTGCGGTTAAGACTTTTTTTTCTATGAGAGTGTTTGAGTGGCAACACTATTTAGAAAATGATTACAAGAAAATCAGTTTCTCTTATTTCCATCACCTAAATTACCTCCAATAAAATCATGTACTTTTAATAACATCTAATTTTGATAAATAATTAATTCAATAAAATTAAAAAAACAAGATTATTATTATTTTTGTTATTTTTTATATGAGATCGATTCTATCCAACACCACAATCACCTCCTAGTGTACTCACATTGCCTCATATGTGGCATATTGAGCTAATCGAAGTTAAAACCAATAGAATCATAATAAATTCCTTAACAACACATTACATCATCAACTGATCTACACCATGGAGAAAATTAAAACTAACTTTTAATATTAAAAAATATAGCCATTTCATTTTATTTGAAAATAAATTTTAATATATAATTTGAGGGAACTCGTTAAAATAAAGTTTAATGTGAAAAGTGTTAATAAAAAAAAAAAATAGTGTGTGAAATGTTATGAAAATCATTTATTATAATCCATCAGGGCCTAAAAATGGGAAATTATTTAGGCTCCAGATATAAAACTCTTTTGTAAGTGAGATCAACAAGCGTCTCCCATTTACATAAATTTTCCAACCATTCTTTGGCCATCTTCCCATGCTTGCCCGATTCTCTATTTGTACACTTCAAATTGTTGGGATTTGGAGGTATTTTTCACTCTCCTTGTTTTTCTCTTTCTCACAATTAAATTTTCTTTATTTATTTTTGAGTTCTTCTTCTACTTTTACTTTCTCATCAAAATTTCAGCTCTCATTGAGAAGGTTTTTCCTCCATCGTATTACTGTGTGGCCTAGATTGGATCAATTGATAAAAATTATTAAAATGTAAAGGCAGTAAATTTGGGGTTCTGGGTGCTTTCGTGGTAAACATTAGAGGTTTTAGATTGTTCTTTGATAGTTAGCATTGTTTTATAACTTGGCACTCTTTTTTTGATGGTAGCACCGATCTGGGTCTCTGTGGTGGGGCTGTATTTTTGGTGGATTTGCGTGTTTGGTGCCCCAAAATGGTTAGTTCCTCAAGAATTCGGTTTACGAATTTTATTGAGAGTTGGAATCGATCAAGATCTTCCCTCCTTCAGGTGATGGCATATACTAACTGGCATCAAAAAAATTCTGCACGATTAATATTAAATTCCATTACATGAGTGACGACGGTTTCCTCCAGCCAAAGCCCTTGTTGGCCCATCTCTGAAAATATGATTTGTATCAAACCATCAATAGCCAAGGTAAACTAGGATGAGGATGGATTAATCAAAAAGTACTTATATATGATGCTACACCATGCACCAAATCTGCTAGATCCAAATTGGTATCAAACTTCGCCTCGGGGATGAATACCTACTAGTGCATGGCCCATCGTCACGAATTAGGTTGGGTCAATCCGATCTACATTGAACTATCAAAGAGTGAATTAGGTACTCTAGGTAGAACCATATAAGGTTTTACCTGTAACAATATTTGTTCAATAAGGTTGGGCAATCGGGGAGGGGTGAGTGGTATAATCCCGCACCTAAATTATACCATCAAATTCCTAAATATTTCTAAAAGCAGCCATTTTTTGTAGATCACATGCCAACTCTCATTGAATATACATATTTTTGGGTACAACACATGTAAACACATCCGATGAGGCATTCCAACACGCTATAAATTGAAGGCAAATTGTTTTTTATGAAAGTATGGCAGATCATTCTCTATACAATCTCTTACTCTTTGGGTGGTCACACATGAATGGGTGGGTTACTCATCACTGCTCTAATATTATTTTTTTATATTATTTTTTTTTACTTTAATACCTTCTGATATGATTTTGTTTCAAAATTCTACTTAAGCCCATAATATTCATAGATTCTCTACAAATATGAGTTAGTGAACTTTGTAAAATTAGACGATTAGATAAGATGTTGTTGCAACACAAATTTTGGTGGTTAGTGGATCTAATTTTGTATGTGATGTGATATATTTGTGGTTGGAGGGATGTATTCATCATATAAAATGGAAGTTTCCGACACGACAAAGGTATAATTCCTTTGTGAAACCCTAAACAACCTTCAGTTGAGTAGAGCTTTGCGAATCCATCAACCTTAAACTTTCCCCTACCTCGGATAATATTGTAGCCGCTGGAAGATTTCATAACAATACAAGTGCATGAATTCGAGTAAGGACACCCATTATTGCATAGAATTATAGAAAAAATTTCCTCACTTCCAATGTGAACTCTGCAGTGGTTGGTGCCCATAACGGAAGGCATTAATTACTATTTATAGCCAACCCAAGCTCAAAGTTGACATCCATTGATGTAGGCGTATACTAGAAATAAAAAAGAGATGTTTTGTGTGTATTAATTTTACTTCTTTTTGGATTTTTTCCACGAGAATGTGATTCTTAACTGCTCAGATTTCCTGTACGCTCCAAAAATATCAGTTATTGAATCAATCAATCATTATTGCATCTTGTTGTAGCTAAATAATATGGAGGGATTTAGTATAAATTAAGAACAAATTTTGGTCTTGATATATGATATATTTAACTGATTATACAACTTTAATAAGTCTTACAAATAAATGGTATATACATTACAATTAAATTGATTGTATTGCTTTATACAATATTACAAATAAATGGTATGATGTATACACTACGTATCAATTTTTCCTTTCGGTATCATGTATACATTGTATCAATTTTTCTCATAACAAATCTAGGTTGTGCCTGGACTTGAACTTTAATACCATCAAAAGGACATAGAGAAACATCAAACATTAGCTGTGAAAAATCACTTGATGAAAGGAATATTTGAGTCTCCTGATGCTTTAATTTATCTGGGCTAACAACATCAGAGTAAAAATTCTTGAAGTACTCGTACAAGCCAAACCTGCAGCCACCTTGGACACCATAGCCAAGAAGCTTCCCTTACCTGCCTTTCCATAGGCCAAATGGACCTTGTTCCATCAATATAATACCAAGCCTAGAACAAATGTTCTTGTATTTAGAAGGATTAACCTACATGTTGACTTTCAAAATGTCTAATGGAGTGGTGATAAGGTGCATGGTGCCAACATTAAACATTCCACCAACAACACAACCCACATAATATCTGGGGTTGAACATTTTGATTCAATCTGCTTCCGAACACCAATATATCCACTTATAAATCATATTTTTGCCCTGTTAGATACCTATCTGCTTGCTTTTGCTCAACCAATCAAAATTCAGCTACATGGATAAGAAAAAATCCAGATTCATCATGGAGGGTGGCTACTTCCAATCTAGGGTTTAAGCAGCTTAAATCCTACAAGAAGAGTGGATTGTCTTTGTGGATCTAATTTTGTATCTTGTGTGATCTATTTTTTGTTGGAGGGGTTTTCTTTTGTTGTTATGCATTTTTTATTTATTTATAATTAGGTTCTTCTGATTATGAATAGATTTTACATCACGTGAAAATAGGTAATCTCTAAATAGTCTAGAAATCCTAAATAGGTTTTGACTTTTGATAATTCTACACAATAATGATATTAGATTGATTTTTAATTTTAATTATTTCACTGTGCACAGCTAACAAGAGTAGAAAAATTAGAAAAAAAATTATACTATGGAGTCAAAATGCACATTACACTTGTGTGCAGTTGCAAATATATATTGAATGGTGATTGTGGCATTGATCACATTCATATAGAGTGCAATACTTGTGTACAGTCGCTTTGCTGATCCCATTATATATATATATATATATATATATATATATATATATATATATATATATATATATATATTATTTTGGAAATGTGAAATGGAGCATTTTTATGTATATTAAAGTTTGCAATATTTCTTAGAAAAAAGGTTGTCTTCCTAGAACTGCAGAAATAGGTCGCTAAAATCTTAGGCTCTGACTATGATATTATCTATAAGAATGGATGACAAATACCTAGTAAAGGAGGCTCATCAATAATTTTCAGTAGATGCCAATATAGTGCACATGATACACTAGTGATAGGCTGACCTGTGTGAACATATGGGCTACACTTGGCAGAATGATGACCTCGACTATCAAGGGTGTATTTTTTTGTTTGGGATTCAAAATTTAAATCTAGAGTATTATTTCAATATTAGTCCTCTACCATAATAGGACACTCTTAATTTTGAAAAACATATGAAAGGATAAGTGTCCATTCTTTTAAGAAGGCATGGATATGAACATCCACATCTTTGTGGTTGAATATGACATTTTCCAATGGCACAAAGGGGAGATGATGAAGCTTATAGGAGAATTACAACCTTTTCCCATTCTATCCTTTTTGTGTAATTACATTTCTATGGAATTCATTGTTGGGTTATTGAAAGTAGGCAACAAATTATCATGGTATTTTTTATTTCCTTTTTAAATATGCTCAATTTGTGCCTTACAACACCCATTCAAGGTCTCCAATGTAGCACATATCTTCATGGAAAATATTTTAAAACTAAGTTACATATCCTAATCAATTGTGGTTGATGATGTCTCCACCTTCACTAAAAATTTATTGTAGGAATTATTTTAGCTTCAAATTATTTATTTGAATCTCAACATGACATATCATTGCAGAACATATGGTCAGACAAAAGCATTCAAGAATACATGCATTGTTTTTCCATGGATCATTATATCTAACGAGTCTGGTGGTTATCCTTGAATGAATGGTGGTACAATACCACATATCATTGTGGTACTCAAATGACCCCCTTTGAGGTAGTTTATGGAAAAAATTCCCCGTCAATGATCTCCTACTTACCATGCTTATATAAGCTTTAGGAGGTGGAAAAAACCTTGGTAGATCAAGTTAACATTCCTTGTACCCTCAAGGATAATTTGTTGTTGGACCAAAATAAAACTAAACAACATGTTGATTAACATGCCTTTTAATTCCACTTTGAAGAAGGGGATAAGGTTTTCCTACATCTCCAAATCTATAAGCATATATCAAATGTGTTGGCCCGGTGGCTTAGAGATTTTATTTTCCAACCCATTTTGAGTTCCATCCGGTTTCTCATGTGTATTTATTAAAGAAATTGGTTGGGTCCAGTTGAATATTTCAATCTATCCTTCTCGAACTGGATGAGAATGGTTCCATTTGGCTGTAGTTCACAGCCTTTCAGAAAAACACAAGCGTTGTCTTCCCCAGTGCACTATCTTGGAAGTCTTTATCTAATGGAAGGATACAAAACCCAGAGATGCTACATGATAACCAATAGATATTTTCCACCTTTTTTTTCTTTTCTAGCTTTGGGGACAACACTGCTTTTTAAGGAGGAGGTCATGGTTGGGTCCCACCCTAACTCCCCTTGCTAGGAGAATAGGTTGTTACTTAATGTATTATGCCCAAAAGGTAGTAGAGAGTGAAATCAATAAATTTAAGTTGAACTTGTTAAAGAAGATCCACTAGTATATTACAGTAAGTTGGACTTGTTATAGAAGGTCCACTAGATAATAACATTAAATTGGTTCTCTATAGGTATGAGGTCATCCCTTCCTATCCATTCTTAGAAGAATTCTTGTAAGGTTGTAGTGATGAATATATTCTTTGCATGTTGATAAATTAATTTGTATTAATGGGATCATTATATGGTCCCTTGGTTAGGGAACATGATGGACTGGTTAAGGAATATAACAAACTTGTGCTTCTCTGTTTGTCTATTTTTTTCAAATTATTGCTCTACTAGTTTTCGAGGTAGATGCATATATTTTCTTGTAAATTTGTTATGACTACACCCAGGGTCATTGGGACAACTGTGAGTGAGGAAAACAACTATAAGACTTGTTGGTGCAGACATCCCAATCCATGGTGAGAAGATCACTATTAAATAAGAATAGAATTATGTTGCAACCTCGATATTCACCAACTCAACATGATTATTTTTCTACTTGCAATCATGGAGGTTGGTACATTATGGGCATCAAATTGTGCACATTATTGTATAAATGGGGTACATGTATTTTCCATGTTATTATGTTTCTTGCAGTGCAATATTGTAATATCCCTATTTTATCCTTTATTTAGACATTTGAAATTCCTAAAGGTTAAGTGGACCTAAAGGAAAATTATATGTGGAAACATTGTTTTTAAATTTAATAAATGTGGAATTTAAATATTGTGCAAAGACTAGAGTAGATTGGAGACCAGTATTTCCAATCCATGAGGATGGAATTAAATCCAAAGACTTTCCAAAAATCTCCAAAACTCCTTGGACAAAAAAATAAAAAATAAAAATATTAGATGTGAGATAATAATATAATAGATACCTCAGTACAGTGGAAAGTTACTTGGAAGAGGTGAAATAAAACTAGAAAGAGGAAAAAGCTAGTTTTAAAGAGCTTTTGTGGAAAAAACAAAAGTAAATCCTAAAATAAATGAAAACATCATCCTAATTTAATTCAACGCATTTATAGAAACATGATGAGGGAAAGCAAGCTTAAATAATCCATTCCTAGGTAGAGAAGAGGTTGTATAAACTTTGGAGGGATTGGTCTCTGCTCAGAGGGAGCTGTGGATGAAAGCTCGAGGTTGGGTGGCAAATAGTCTTTTCTAGAATTGGTATGCACGATTACTAAATTATGTCTTATGATTCAATTATTATGATGATGATTGAGTAAGATTTAATGTGGTTTAGTTATGATTTTAGCACAAAATTGTGTAGCTTGAATAATAAATCTGGGCAATAAGTTATTTTATTCTTTGGGAATATTGTGTCATATGTATTTAACAGAAAAATAACTATATTAGGTATAGTTAAATTCTCTGTATAGTTACACAGACTAGAAAAAATAGTTGACCAGCATACAAAATCTCTAAACCCAAATAGAAGGGTTTAAATCTATTGTTAGGTTTATGTTAACTATTGTATTACAGATATAAAATACATCATTGGGATTAAATATAATTCTAACGGTGTTAAGAAAAACATAGAAAGTGACAATAGAAATACATAGTTATTTCTGTAAACAAAGAAGGAAGCAGAGATACATACAATTGAATTGATTTATTTCCATTAAATCAAGAAAGTACAATTATGTACAATAACTTACTTTAGATTTAAACTGTATAAATTCCTAAATTAGGAAAAAGGCATACATCTAGATACAACATGTGTTTTGAAAAAGAACCATGAAATAATTATACATATAGATGTAATATGTATATAAAAAGGAAATTAGATAACTGTCCAGAGTATGTAAAACTCCTCTGATAGAGGTGAATAAAAGAATATAGCAAGAGTGAATTAAAATATCAGTTACAATAGTCCAAGGCATATGACTAGAATTCATATTTTATTTTATTTAATTACATGGTGAATAGTTAAAATGATAAAACTCGTCATAGCTAAAAGGCTGATATACATACATTTTGACGACCGACCTATAGATAAAGGAAACTAGTAGTCAAGTCCTTGGAAAGAAAAGATGAAATGGCAGTTGTAGAATTCATGAAGTTTAAAGTACCTATACAAAAACCACATAGATATATCTGTTAGATACAAATCAAATATAATAAGTAGAAAAAGTGACACTACTTTTATATTAATCAATAATACAAACTATACCTAGTTAACAAAACATGAGGAAGTGGAGTTCCTCCTATATATAACAGTATAACAACAATCAGTTTCACAAAATAAATAATTGGGTAGAAATTGAATTCTGAAATTTAGGTATGAAACTTACTTATTAATTATTGTATTGAATAAGAAATTTAATTATCTGAGATGCAGAGTTAAACCAGATACAGAGTATCTGATGGAAATTTCTGAATTCGAATAAGTCTAAAAAAGAGGGATTTTCCTATACAAGAAAAGATCATATGATGTTGAGGAAAAGTTATGAAATGAATTTTAATTTATGAATGGAAATTATTACAATACCTTCAAACTTTAATTGTATGTGGGATAATTTATGCAAATGATCAGATGAACAAACCTGAAAGAGACAGAGTGGCTAATTGAATAGAAGTGAATTTAAAATGCAATTTAAACAGATAACTTTTATACCTGATACTTTATGTAAATACCAAATGGTATTTAGCCATTGAATTTATTTGATCAGAATCTGAGTATAAATAAAATATAGGAGTTATCTAGATAAGTAAATTCCATTACATTTGAAATGTTGGAATCAATTTCCAATTCATGTAACAAAAACAATGTTAAGAATTAAGTAAGTTAACATTAACAAGTTGGAGTGCAAACGAAAGCTACATAGTGAAATCGAAATTATGCATACACAATAAATCAAAGTTCCTATGGGGAAATCGAAATATACTATGGTACCTCTGTATGAGTTTAACTAAAGATGAAACCGATGAATTCATTTCAGATTGAGATAGTTATGAAAAATCAAAATTATATCAAAAAGCCCCAAATCCATATTATCTAAGATTTAAAATCATGAAGGTTGAAATTATGAAACACAGAGGAAAGCATGGACTATACGATAGAGATAGTTTGACTATAAATCTATCGAATTTCGAACTGGGTTACGACTTAATAAGAAAAATTCCATTTAATTGCGTCGAGAGGCGCTCTACAGCCCAGTATATAGGGATGTGTAGATGTAACGTGTGTAATGTAAATGTCGGCCCAATATATAGAGATGTGTAGATGTAATGTGTGTAATGTAAACTTTTGATATGTCGGGCCCAATATATAGAGATGTGTAGATGTAATGTTTGTAATGTAAAATTTTAATATGTCGGAGTGTATATAGATGTGTAGATGTCATGTGAGTAATGTAAATTTTTGATATATTTACCACTTTAATACTAGAATACCATGGGCCAAAGACTATATTTATAAAAGAGGTAGGGTAAATAAATAAAATATGAGTAAACCATATATATGGTAAATAAATAAAAAATCTTTTTATTTCTTGCACTCGATGATTTGATTTCAGTGTGGATGGTGATTTATAATCCTATTTTTCTTGCACTATATGCATTGATTTTAGTGTAGATGTTGAGAGAGAGAGAGAGTGTGTGTGTGTGTTGGGGGAGGAAAGAGGATTGGAAGGCAGAGAGAGAGAGAGAGAGGAAAATATAGAGGAATGTAGGAGAGGAAGGAAAAGAGAGATGACATGAGAGAGAGGAAGAGAGTTATGGGGGAAGAGAGAAAATTGGAGGGAAAAGAAAGAGAGAGAGAGAGAGAGAGAGAGAGAGAGAGAGAGAGAGAGAGAGAGGAAGGACAAGAGAGAGGAGGAGAGAGGGAGATGGAAGGATGGAGAGATGGAGTTGGAGGGGGAGAGAGGGAGGGAAGAAGGATTACATAGAGAGTGAGAAGTGGAGAGAGAGATGAAGTGACAAGGGAGATATGGAGAGAGTGTGTATATGTTTTGGGGTGAGATAAAGAGATAAATAAGGAGATATGGAGAGAAGGAGAGAGGGAGAGATATAGTAACATAGTTGGAGAGTGAAGAGAGAGGGAGATATATATGTGGGAAATAAATGGAGAGAGAGGAAGGAATAGGGAGGATGTGAGAGAGTGGAGAAATGGAGGGAAAGAGAGATGTAGTTCAAGGGGGGAGATAGGGAAGTAGATGGTGATTTATAATCCTATTTGATTGCTTGCACTAGATGCATTAATTTCAGTGTAGATATTGATTTCAGTGTAGAGGAGGAGAGATGGAGGGAAAGAGAGATGTAGTTGGAGGGGGAGAGAGGGAAGATGATTTCTTGCACTCTATGCATTGATTTCAGTGTGGATGGTGATTTCTAATCCCATTTTTCTTGTACTATATGCATTGATTTTAGTGTAGATGTTGAGAGAGAGAGGGAGAGAGAGTAACATAGTTGGAGGGTGAAGAGAGAGGGAGATATATATGTGGGAAAGAAATGGAGAGAGAGGAAGGAAGAGGTAGGATGTGAGGAAGTGGAGAGATGGAGGGAAAGAGAGATGTAGTTCAAGGGGGGAGATAGGGAAGTAGATGGTGATTTATAATCCTATTTTATTTCTTGCACTAGATGCATTGATATCAGTGTAGATGTTGGTTTCTAATCCTATTTTATTACTTGCACTAGATCCATTGATTTCAATATAGATTTTGATTTCTAATCTTATTTGATTACCTGCATTAGATGCATTGATCTCAGTGTAGATATTGTTTTGTAATCTCATTTGATTTTTTGCATTAGGTGCATTGATTTCAGTGTAGACGTTGATTTCTGATTTGATGTACATTGATGGTACATTAATTTTAAAGTGATTGGATTAAGATTGTGCATTGATTTCAGTGTAAGCACACAAAATTGTTAACAATGTACATTAATATTTGTGTTATAGTAAATCAACCTATTAATATTGAAGAGAAAGAGAGACAATGTATGATGTTTAGTACAATATTTCAAGCTAAATATTTAAATGGTTTATTATTTCAATTGTCTTTTTCATATAATCGATATGAAAAGATGACAAAACTAACAAGGGTGACAATAAGAATAGAAAAAGAAAATAATTTGAGATTGATCACAATGAAGACTATTTGTAATTGACTACATTCTTATTATTTTCATTTTCTATCATTCAACACTATTACATTATCACTTTGCATTCAAAAAAATTATTTCGTCATTAAATTTATTAACAATATTTATCATCTCAAAAAACTGAGGTAACTAAGAAAATTTTAAAATTAAAATGACCAGATAAATATCGGACATATTTAGTATATATAAAATTATTATATTTATATTATCTGTATTTACATATTATTGATAAAATTAATCTAATTTTCGATAGATTTTCCTTTGCCGCACACGACTGAAACCAGCCTAGATCCATCTTAACTCTGGATCTATTAAGCGCTGAGAGGGATCAAATCTCTCGAGGTGCAAATCTTTCCTCAAGTTTTGCACTCAAAAAAAGAGGTTTGCACCTCGAGAGATTTGATCCCTCTCGGCGCTTAATAGATCCAGAGTTAAGATGGCCCTAGGCCTGCTATATCCAAAGAACGAATAATAAAACGAGGCACCAAAAATCAAAGAGGAAAAAAACTGTGTAATATTAATATAATGAAGCTTGAGTGTTCGAATTAAAATCGAAGTGGCCATAAGAAGCACTACGAACCTCTTAATTCGTTTAAACCTAGAAGTAACCATTTCTCAACGTCGCGATATCTGCGTTTGGGGAAAATCATTTTAATGTGTTGAGCAGAGAATTTCTTTATATAACATTGAACATTTAATTCCATTAAAAATGCATAACTCCGAAATAACAAGCATGATATCATTATCAAATTACAACCATCATGTAAATGAATGAAACCTTAGCTACGAAGGAAAACACAGTAATAACAATAAAAGTTACTTGTAAGTAATGGTAGATCTTTCTGCATATAGAAGAAAGGAAACATACCTCTTCATGGCTGGGACAGAGTTTTATGAGTGAGGTTTGTACAGTGATGAAACTTGTACAAAGAATGCATAAACAAATTTAGGGAAATCCAAAACAGACAGTAAGAAATAACAAACAATTTAAAAGAGGGAAACTTCAAAACGAGATATGTGAATCTTAATAGTTCAACGAGTAAGAGAAATGTGGAATTGATATTACCGAGAAGATTCTGGAGGATGGAATTATACCATTGAGGAAATTTACTCAGCCAAGAAGCCATTCTCGGCATCATAGGAACGGTATGCAACCATAACTGAAACCTCCACAAAGAACTTCACCAAATGAAAATGGTGGAAAGAAAAATGTAACCCTAATCGTAGTCACCAAGGCTGAGGCAATACAGTTGAAATCCTCACCATCAATCAAAAACAAAAATTACCATATAGTTGTCTCGAAAATTTAATATGCCCATGTCAATAACCAAGGTGAGATGTACTGAGTTAACAAATTGAAATGAGGGACAATAAATGGGTTACAGTGAAGTCTGCCACAAATCAAGTGCAAGGAGAGATTATCTCGTTAAAACTATAAAATATACGATAGGTCTAAATCAACAATAAATCCAAAATCATGGAGTATCTTATTTCCCATACGTTGAGATTTACATAAATACAAGTGTGACATCTGGTTTGAAGGGAAGGTCTTATAATGGGTATAATGGGTAAATGTAAGGATAGGGTTAGTGGTAAGTTAATTGAAAACGTTGGGTTATGAAAATACCCTAGTACAAAGACGTAAAAATTCATATAGGTTATGAATTAAAAATAGATACAAAGGGTTAGTGGAAAAATATAATGAGGAACGACACCTCAATTAAAAAATTCATATATATAAACTCAAAAGGATTTCAAAACTTAGGCATAAAATGATTTGGATATATGCGGTCGAGAATATAAGAGAGTTTATATTAAGGGTCATAAATAGATTTATGATATAGGGATATATATGTCATAAGACGTAGCTTTAATACTAGTTAAAGTTAAAAGTAACAAAGAATATATTTATATGTGTAGAGATGTGGGAAGCTATAGATACAAATTTCATAATTATGATATAATAATAGTAAGGGAAACCATTAAAAATGTATACCTTAATATACATGGAACTAAATGTAAGTATGCCATGTAGATAAGGAGAAATCCTTGATAAATTAATGGCACAAATATCTGCCAAGGTATTCATAGGTATGAATACAATTATGGCATAATAAAAATACAAAATACAAAAATAAAATCCTTTAAGGATAATTTGTACGAGGTTATGTGATGTCGATAATAAAATAATTAAAGGATATAAAAGAAGTTTTAGTGATATATATAGATTTTTTTTTTTGGGGGTAAGTAGAGTTTTTACAAATGGTATCAGAGCCCATGTTGAAAACACTGGGCCTATGGGTTCCCACATAGAAAAACCCAAAGATATGCTCCTGTGAAAAAATAAGATTTTTTTTTTCTTTATAGAAATTGATGTACGAATTAAATGCTGTGTACATTGATTGAAGTGCAGAAACAGTACAGCTGCTATTATGAATGAATAAGGATAGATGTACATGGATATGGGGGGTGTGGGAAACCAACCAAATCAAAGTGCTCAATTGTTGGACATGAAAAGAGATATGCAACGGGAAATGGTTCAACTAAGGAATAACAATGAACGATTGTTGTAAGCCAGTGAAGAGGAAGAGAGGTTGATCAAGGAATTAACCTCACGGTCTAGTCATGAAAGTGAATACCATGGAAAATATAGTAAAGAAGCTGAAAAAACTTAGAAGGGTCTGAGGGTGGGGAAGCATCTGGACATAATTCCAGAAAAAAAAGGGATTACAAGGGGAATTCCGAAAAATCAAACCTACCACTTTTGATGGTGAAAAGGAGGAGGATGTGGAAGCTTGGCTTCTGAACATTGTTAAATACTTCCAGGTATATGAATATGGAAGTAATATGAAAGCCATATCAGAAATTTACCAACTGCAGGGTAAAACCATCCTTTGGTGGGAAGAAAAAAAAATGGTACATGTGTTGGATGAAAAACCTATTACATAGGAAGACTTTCAAGTCAAATTTAAGTCTAGGTACCTAAATGAGAGGTATTATGATGATAAAGCTAAAGAATTTCATGAGCTTAGATTGGGACAACTCACAATTAATGAGTTTGTTACGAGATTCACTAACTGGCTTCGCTATGTGCCTTATATCAGAGGAGAAAAGGCCAAATTAAGGCAATATTTTAAACTTCCTACCTACTATCTATAGAGAGAGAATCGAATTTTATAATCCAAAAAAAGTAGATGAAGTTGTTTGTAAAGAAAGACTATGCTATCAACAATTTAAAGGAAGAAATGATCAGCTGAAAATTTGGCAAAATAAAGAGAAGGGAAAGGGCGACTCAAATGTAAAAAGAGTAAAACCAGCATATGTGAAAATTTTTGGAAAAAACCACCAAAGGAAGAAATTTAATAAGAGTGGATAAAAACTACAAAAGGAAAGTGTTCTAAAAAAGAAAGAACCACTAAAGTGCTGGGGATGTGGAGAACCTCACCTGGTACGTGATTGCCTACACAAAAAAATTTAGAACATTCAAGTAGTACGAGAGGCAACTACAGTAAAAGACATTGCTCGAAATGTTCCTAGGATCAGTGCTGCACTTGAAGATCGACATGATGAACACCAATAAACCATGATAGAAATCGAAGGTATGATTGTTGAACAACCTGTTATTGTTTTAATAGATCCAAGAGAAAATTTAAATTATGTCAGTCCACAGATAGCGGAAAAGTGTAAGCTAAAATCAGAAAAATTTCAGCAAGCATGGTTAGTGCAATTAGCTTCAGGAACAAAAAGAAAAGTGACCCATAAACTTCCAAAAAATGTTGTATATTTAAATGGATATGAAACTGAAATTCATTTAAATAGTTTTCCTCTAGGATCTTATGATCTATTAGTAGGAATGGACTGGTTAGAGAAACAAAAAGAAATAGTAAATTGCTTAGACAAAATAGTACATTGTATAGATGATGAAGGAAAAGTTGTGATAGTGAAAGAAAAACGAAAACCAATATCTATCAGACAAATTTCTTCATTGCAGCTAAAAAGGATAGCAAGAAAAGGCTTTCAAGTGTATGTTGTACAAGTGGAAGAATTGGGACAACAAATAGAAAAAGAGGTTGTAGAAAACTTACCAGTAATCAGAGAGGTTATGGATGTGTTTCCAAAAGAAATCCCCCATCTACTCCCTAAAAGAGAAATTGATTTTTCAATTGAAATAGTACCAGGAGCTACACCTGTTTCTAGAGCACCTTATAGAATTATTACTCCTGAACTATTAGAACTGAAACTGCGATTGCAAGAATTGTTAGATAGAGGGTACATCAGACCAAGTGTGTCTCCTTGGGGAGCACTAGTGTTGTTTGTTAAAAAGAAATATGGCACATTCATAATGTGTATAGATTACAGACAACTGAATAAGTTAACTATTAAGAATAGATATCCTCTACCAAGGATAGATGATTTATTTGACCAAGTGAGAGGAGCTTTATCTGCTCAAAAATTGATTTAAGAACGAGATATCACCAACTCAGAATTAAATATGAAGACATCAAAAAAACAACATTCACAACTAGATATGTACACTATGAATTTGTAGTCCTACCCTTAGGACTTACAAATGCACCTACTACATTCATGTGTTTAATGAATAGTGTACTGCACAAGTATCTAGACAAGTTTTCACTAGTGTTCATTGATGACATTTTAGTGTACTCCAAAAATGAAGAAGAACACATAGAACATCTTGAAATAGTGCTACAAACACTTAGATAATATCAATTATATGAAAAACTCATGTGATTTTTACAAGGATAAAATTCAGTATTTGGGTCATGTGATTTCAAAGGATGGATTGGAAGTAGACCCGGAGAAAATACAAGCAATAATGAACTAGCCTGTACCCACGGATGTTGATTCGAATATTTCCCATTAGCACTTACTAATTATCTGTTGAGAAATAGGGCCTATAAGTACCAACCATATGATCCTTTATGGGTATTCCTGGATACTACTGTAGGTTTGTTGAAGGATTTTTAGCATTAGCATATCCTATTACTTCATTGCAGAAAAGAGGAGTAAAGTTTGAATGGAAAACAAAGTGTAAAAGTATTTTGAGCAGTTAAAACTGAAATTAACTACTCCACCCATCTTGAAAATTGTTGATCCAAACAAGGAATTTGTATTGTGTACAGATGCACGTGTAGAAGGGTTAGGAGGAGTATTACTGCAAGAAAATTCAGTAATAACATACGAGTCAAGAAAATTGAAGAAACATGAACATAATTATGATGTGTATGATTTAGAAATAGCTGTTGTTATACATGCATTAAATATATGGAGACATCATCGATTGGGAAATAACATATTAATGACAGATCACATAAGCCTGAATTACTTCTTTACTCAAACAGATTTAAATTCTAGACAAGCTAGATGGTTATCTTTCCTAGTGTGTTCGATATGGAAATCAAACACATTAAAGGAAAGGAAAATAAAATTGATGATGCTTTCAGTAGGAATTCTCATCAAATTTCGACCAATGCAAGGAGTAGTGTGAAATTTGAGATAGAAGAACATATTCATGAAGCGTTGATGCAAGATCAATAGTATGTAAAATTCCAAGAGAAATTGCAGAAAACTGAAGTGGTGGGATATACAGTAAAACTAGAAAGGACTAATTTGTTATAAAAAAATATTGTATATTCCTAATGTGGCATCTTTAAAACATGAAATTTTAGATGAGTATCATAAGAGACCTTATGCAGGTCATCCTGGTTATCAAAAACTAATTTCAACATTAAGGAAGAATATGTTTTGGCCATGTATGAAAAAATGTGTGATTGATTATCTAGCAAAGTGTTTAGAATGTCAACAAGTAAAAGTGAAGCATCAGCATCCTGCAGGACTATTGAATCCTCTCCCTATTCCGGAATGGAAGTGGGAAGTGGTTTCCATAGATTTCATTACTGGATTTCCTAGAACCAAGTATCAATATGACTCTATAATGGTGGTTGTTGACACGTTAACTAAGGCAACACACTCTTTACCATTACAATCTACTCTTGACACAACTAAAGTAGCCAATGTATTCATAAAAGAAATAGTGAAATAACATGGAATCCCAAAAATGATTGTATATGACCGAGATGCAAAATTTACTTCAACCTTTTGGAAAAATCTGTTTGGAGGAATGGGTACCAAATTTAACTTTAGTACCACTTACCACCCTCAAACAAATGGGAAGGAAGAAAGAACCAATCCGATTTTAGAAGACATGTTGCACATGTATGTGATGGATAGAACCACAAGCTGGGAAGATTTTCTGCATTTGTAAGAATCTGCATATAATAATAATTATCAAGCTTCTATTAAGATGAGTCCTTTTGAAGTATTGTATGGCAAAAAATGCCACACTTCGCTCAGTTGGAGTCAACCAGAGGATAAGTTGATTCTTGGACAAAGTGCATTGCAGGAAATCGAAAGAACTATGAAGAAGATTCAAAAAAATATTAAAACAGCTCAAGATTGGAAAAATAGATATGCAGAAAGGAAGAGAGTTCATAGAGAATTCAAAGTGAGAGATCATGTTTATTTGAGGATGAAGCCTCGCAAAAGTATATTATATACTAGTAGCTATGATAATTGAGCACCACACTACTGTGGATTGTTTGAAGTTTTAGAAAGAGTGAGGCCAGTAGCTTATATATTGTATCCACCTATTCATATTAAGGTTAACAATGTTTTTCATGTTTCCTTATTGAAAAAGTATGTACATGAGCCTACTCATTTAATTGATTGTACAGTGATACAGGTGGAAACCGGTGCGTAGAAATTTTAATACAAATTATGTATTACCTGGATTCTCTTGATCTAACAATTATATGCCACTGTTAAGTACATAATTGCTTCTACAAATAAATCTTTGTAGAATTTAAAACACAATCACCAATTGCAATATCATGAAGAAATATCAATCACACATAACACAAATGTTTTTACTAGGAAATCATAAAGCTAAAAACCCCACTATCATATATTATGTATATATCATGGATCATGAAACAATCTCATAAAAAGATCCAATCCAGGAGCTCTCAGTAGAATATACATATGTGGCCTGCCTCACATCACATACATGCAAATTGGCAAATTCACAATTTCAATGCCTCTCACAATCCCACTGCTACAATCCCTGCACTCATAGCAACTGCGGAATGAATGGAAATCCTGCTTGCCTTGATTGTGCAAATCATCATGGGCTTATCCACGTGTGTGGTTGCATGTTTGCACCCACTAATCTCACAACAGATAGTCAAATTTTCCCTTTCACCTCTCTCTCAACTAGGTCTCCACTCGATCCGACATGCATGTAGTTAATAGTAGTAAATATTTAGTTTCATGTGAGATCACTCCATGTGAAGTAATTTAATATTTAATTCACTGAACTCTCACTAGTGTATCTTTAGTTATAACTAGCACAATCCGGGAAGCTAATCACTAATCGAAAGTTAACCACTTTACAACTTCCTCATAACATAACTCATATAACTTTGAATCACTCGGTCCATAACCAAGTCAACTTCTGCAGTGCCACCAATCAACCTCTGAAACTTTGAGACTTCCTATAGCTAATCATTTTCCACTTCGCTTAGCTATTTCCAAGTGCTCATTGAGAATGATTATTGTTTATTGTCCAACTAATATTAAGTGACATTAATAGCCGACGTAGTATCTATAAATATGCATCCACCTAAAATAGCCTGAGGCTCCATCCAGTGTAGGTGCATAATTTTTAGTAGGATATATTCTCATAACTTCAACACTTCTAACAAGAAAGGGATTATCCTGGTCCCGATCCTCGTTCTCTATACCTACTCAGTTTTGCTCCTGGTGAGCGCCTTCATTAGAATGTCTGCATCCTGATCTTCCGTAGGAATGTAGTGAAGCAACATGATCTTCCGTTGCACACAATATCTGATATGATGATATCGGATATCAATATTTTTAGATCTATCATGAAACACAGGATTAATCGAGAGTTTAATGAAACTCTGATTATCACAATGTATCACTGTAGGATCTAAATGTGAACCGAACAAACCGACCAGGATCTTCCTCATCTAGATAGCCTCACATGCAGCTTGACTCAGTGCCGTATTATTTTCTTCCATTGAACTGAAAGCATGGATCTCTCCTTACTACTGCATCACAAAACAAATTTTGGGGAGATATGATACTTTGGAGATATGATACTAAAGATCCCCCCGATGTGCTTTTCATCTCAATGCAAGACGTTTAACATTCATCCGCAAACCATGCAAATTCACCTCGTTCTTTTTGTTTGTACTTACAAACCACAATGCTACATGTGCCCCCCCTCAGGGATCCTCAGACATGCTTTCCCACCTCCAAAAGAGCTTGGTAGGCTTAACCATCACTTCAATTATCTGGTTAACCGAATAGAAAATGTCCAGTCTCATGTTCAATAGATACGTTAGCGAACCCACTAACTCTCGATAGGCAGTGGCATCCACTACCTCTAGAATATGTAGCATCCTCTTCCCTCCATTTTCATGGAAGAGGAGTATCCATGGGTTTGCAGCCCTCCATGTGAAACTTACCCAGTTTATCCCTTCCATACTTGCCTTGAGACACAAAAATTTCACCATCTCGCTGCCATATTTCCAATCCAAGAAAATAATGAAGGAGGCCCATAATCCTTCATCTCAAACTCCTTTGTAAGGTCCTCCTTGCATGAGTGTATCAGTTGCTCATCACCAGTGAATATTAAATCATCAACATAAAAAACAATGATTAAAATCTTACCCTCCACCACAATTTGGTATAGGTTTGCATCCGCTTCACTTTTGGTGAAGCCTCATCCGGTGAAATAGTTGTCTATTTGAGTGTACCAAGCATGGGGTGCTTGTTTCAACCCATACACCGCTCTTTTGAGTCGACACGCATGCAACTTGCTGCTGAAGATCTCAAATCCTTCAGGCTGCTCTATGTACACCTCTTCCTCAATGATCCCATTGAGAAACACAGTTTTCACATTCATCTGATGAATGCGCTAGCCCATCTGTGCTGAGAGAGCAAGGATGGTCCTTGTGGAAGAATATCGTGTGACAAGTGCAAAGGTTTCTTCATAATCTATCCCTCGATCTGTGAGAAGCCTCGGGCATCTGGCCTTGTATTTCTCAACACTCCCATCAGCAACTTGCTTTACCTTGTAGATCCATTTCGAACCTACCACTGATTTATCAACTGCCCTTGGAACAATTTCCCAAGCACTGTTTTTGACAATGGAGTCATACTCATCCACCATTGAATCTAACCATGTGGGCTCCTGCACTACTTATTGAAAGGAAGATAGCTCAGTCACAATATATTTTCTGATGAGAGCCATGTATCCAGTAAATCGGTCAGGAGAATGTCTTTGTCTGCACTGTAAGGTAGGGGCTCCTACATTTTGTGCAGCATCAAGTCTCAGCCTATCAGCTTCTATGGTACACCTTCTGCCACTTCCGATGTTTGGCTCTGGGTGAGTGGACTCCTCCACTCCATGAACGTCCTCCTGTGGCTGATCCACATCTAGAGACTCATATTTGGGAACCAACAATTCCTCCTCCGCATGCAAGTCTAGCTCCCTCTCAAGCGACAACCGCATGGATTTCCCCTCATCGAATTTTATATCTTATCGCATAATAGTCATATTACTATTAGGAAAATACACACGACAATTATGGGGTGTTTCTGTGTACCCCAAAAAAATTCCAACTTTAGTAGTCAGCTCTAGCTTCCTGGGGTTCTTGGTCACATGCACATAAACAGATGAACCAAAAATATTAAAGTGTGAAACATCTGGTTTCTTACCAGTGAAAGCTTCTTTAGGTGTACTCATGCCAAGTACTCTATGAGGAAAATTATTTTTCACATAAATCGCAGTGTTGCATGCTTCCACCCACAAATGCATTAGTAGGCCCTGATCATGCAACATCGCTCACTCTGCACACAAGATCGTTCTGTTCTTCCTCTCCGTGACTCCATTTTTCTTTGGGTTATGAGGTGCTATGAGTTCTCTTCAAATTCCATATTTGCTGCAGAAGTGTTTGAATTCGTTAGAAATGTATTCTCCACCATTATCGCTCCTTAGAGCCTTCACTTGCTTCCCCGACTCTTTCTCCACAAATGCCTTAAAATCACAGAACTTTGAGAATGTTTGATCCTTCTTCTGCATGTAGAAGATCCAGAATTTACGAGAAAATTCATCAACAAAAATAACATAAAAATTATGTTTTGTTGTTGAAGCAACCGAGAATGATCCACACACATCTGTGTGAAATCTCTCTAGGATCACCGAAGCACGGTTCTCCTTTTTATGAAAGGTGGACTTTACATACTTCCCCATGGTGCAACACTTGTATTGATCCAACTGAGAAATTTTTCCCATTGGAAGTCAAATAGATATTTGTTGCATGACTTTCAAGGCTCCATGATGAAGATGGCCCAATCGCCTGTGCCATAATTTTCCCTCATCCTGGCTCACCACTTTTTCTGCCCTGCCCATCATGGCAGTGCATCCATCTACCTCCAGCTTGTAGATATTCTTAACTTGAATCCCTATCCTCTTGGCTTGACCCGTTGTTTTATGTCACAAGAAAGCTTTTCCATTGCTAAAAACAACGTCGTAGCCTCTCTCCTCCAACATTGTGACTAAGACCAAGTTTTTCTTTAGACCTGGAACATGCATAACATCTTTAAATTGAAATGGTTTACCTGACTCCTTTTGAAAGGTAATGTTACCAATTCCAGTTGCATTGTATCATCCATCATCGCTCATGTCTATATTCATTTGGAGATCTCTCTCCTCTAAGTCACTGAAAAGCTCCTTATCTCCCATCATGTGGAAGGAAGCGCCACTATCCAAATACCACACCGATCCCAATGCACTTGACACCATGCATGCGATCAAGAAGAAGTCAAATTAAAATTGCGAGCCAAGGGCCTCACCAGCTGTAGCTCCAACAACCTTCTTGTTATTCTTCTTCCGCGGACAGTTAGTAGCAAGATGCCCATATTAGTGACAGTGAAAACCATTCACCTTGGACATATCTAATTTCTTTCCTTTAGACTCAGATTTAGAATCAAATTTCTTCCCCTTCCCCTTCTTTTCCTTCGAAGCCAGAGCATAATCCTCTTCATCATCATGCTTTGATGAAGAGCCATCTCCGGTGTTCCACCTGAACTCCTCCTACACCAAATCTGACCACAGTCATTCCCAATCCAATAATTTTTCCCGTCCGTTGACAGAGTCTTCATAACTGTGCCATCTCTTAACAAGTCCTAAGAGAGCCAAGCTCACCAAATCATCATCAGTAAAATTTATTCCCACACTCCCCAGTTCATCTCGACATTGGACAAAATGCGTGAGATACTTTGGAATGTTGTCGCCCTTTTCCATCTTGATCTTCCTGATTTTATCTTTGAGCACCAATTTCCTATGGTCGCTGATGCTTTGGAAAAGATCTATCAAAGCCTTCCACATAGAATATGGTGTGGCTTTCCCATGAAGACTTGAGAAAATGTGGTCTTGTACACCTTCCAACAAAATCCTCCTTGCCTTTGCCACTTCCTTTTGCCATGCATCAAGTAATGCAACATCTGTCAAAGTGGGCTCAAGAACATCATTATCAATTAATTCCTTCAAGCCATTATCTTCAAGCACCGCCTCCATCCTGTCCTTCCAAGCAATGTAGTTCAAGCTACCTTCATGTGCATACTCTAACCACAAGCCATTGAAATCCATTTCAATGGCAACTCAACTGTAGCACCAAGAAAGTCTTTCTGCAAATCCGAATTCTTTCCACCAACAAACTCAGCTCCTGCTTTAAAATTACAATCTCCTATGCTCTGATACCATGTAGAAATTTTAATAAAAATTATGTATTGCCTAGATTCTCCTGATATAACAAATATATACCACTGTTAAATACATAATCACTTCTACAAATAAATCTTTGCTGAATTTAAAACACAATCGTCGATTGCAATGAAGAAAGATCAATCACACATAACACAAATGTTTTTACTGGGAAATCATAAAGCTAAGAAACCCACTATCATATATTATGTATATAACATGGATCATGAAACAATCTCATAAAAATCTCCAATCCAAGAGCTCTTAGTACAATATACAATCATGTCACATTGTTATAAAAAAAATTGGCATTTTTATGTGCCAATTTACTGCCTCCAGACAACCTGCCTCCACTATGCAATCCCAGCTGATAGCAATCCCTGAATGAATGGAATCCTGCTTGCCTTGACTGCGTAATCCTCATGCGAACATCCAATGTGTGTGTGGTTGCATGTGTCCACCCACTAATGTCACAACTAATAGTCAAACTGTCCCTTTCACCTACATCTCAATTGGGTCTCCATTGGATCTGACATGCATGTAGTTAACAATAGTAAATCTTCAGTTGCATGTGAGACCATTGATTGCGAATTAATTAACAATTAATTCACTGATCTCTCACTAGTGTGTCTTCAGTTACAACTAGCACAACTGAGTTACACTACTTTACAACTCTCATAACTACATTTCCAACTCTGTTACAACTTCAAATCACTTAGTTACAACTAAGTCCACTTTCATGTCCCACCAACCAACCTATGAACTCGAATTTCCTATAGCTAAGTGATTTGCCACTTTATTTAACTATTTCCAAGCGCTCATTAAGAATAGATTATTGTTTATTGTCCAACTAATATTAAGGGATGATAATAGCTGACATGCATCTATAAATAGACATCAACCTAAAAATAGTTTGAGGCTCCATCCTAGTGTAGGTGCATAATTTTCTCTAGGATCTTCTGGTTGAATCTCAACACGATGGGGAATTTCTTCCAGAGCCCCTTCGTATACTGGCACGGGAATAAATCGAGCTCCAGAATAGTACCGTAACTAGTGTGAAAGTGCAGTGGAGGCACTTTACACCTAAGGAAGCTACTTGTGAGCGAGAAGATGAGATGAAGGAGAAATATCAATCACTGTTTGAAATAGTGAACTGATATATTTTCAACACCGAGGACAATGTTTTGTTTTAGAAGGAGAATATGTGATATCCCTATTTTTATACTTTATTTAGATAATTGAAATTCCTAAAGGTTAAGTGGAACTAAAGGAAAACTATATGTGGACATCTTATTTTTAAATTTAATAAATGTGGAATTTAATTATTGTGAAAATACTAGAGTAAATTGGAGACCAGGATTTCAAATCCATGAGGATGGAATTAAATCCAAAGACTTTCCAAAAATCTCCAAAAATCATTGGAGAAAAAAATAAAATAAAATAAAAATATTATATGGGAGATAAGAGTCTAATAGATACTTCATTAAAGTGTAAAATTACTGGGAAGAGGTGAAATGAAACTAGAAAGAGGAAAAAAATATCTACTTGGAGGTAAGGCGTGATACATTTTTTTGGATGTTCTTTTTTCTTTTTTTTTTAAAGTATGGATTTGTGCTTAATTTCAAATTCTTGGAGACTGTCTGATTTTGCAAATAATTGTTTTGGGTTTAAAGACTTTTCTTGGAGGCGGCCTGATTTTGCAAATAATTGTTTTAGGTTTAAGGAATTTTCTTGGATGTACATTCAAAGGACATTTCTTGGAGGTATGTAATACATTTTTTTGGATTTTTTTTGTGCTTCATTTTTTTTGAAAGTATGGAGTTGGATTTAATTTCGAAAAGACATTTTCTGAAAGTATTTTTTAAAGTGACTTTTTTTTTTTTTTTTTTTTGTTGGAGGCATTTTTTGAAGTGAAATTTTTTTAGAGTACGTGTTTTGAGTTGAAGTAAATATTTTGAGCTTCGTTTAATTTTTTAAGAAATTTTTTTCTCGAATTTTTTAAAGTAAGTGTTTTGGATTGGAGTATGTATTTTTTTGCAAAAAATTTAAAATGATTTTTTTTTAAAATTAAATATTTTGTGATGATTTTTCTAATTGAATTATTGTCTAATTTTTTGAAGGAAATTTTTTGAACTTCATACTCTATTATCATGGGAAATCGAAGGACTTGTGCGAGAAAATATGATCGAAAAAGAGACCCTGAGGAACATAGAGAAGAGACGAGACAATCTCGCAAAAGAAAGATAGAAGCCCTCTCAAATATTGAAGGGGAAAATCAACCTCAAGTAGAAATTGAAGCAGGTATGTAAATGTAAATATTATGATCTATTGATATATTTAAAATTTTCCTAGTGTAAAATGTGAAGCTTAATTTTTATTTGATGAACTAATTTGAATTTAAATATTTTGTTTAATGTAAACAGACAGAGATATTCCTCAAAACATTGAAGATGAGATACAAAATTTTGAAAGAGAAAGTGAAAGAGGTATTGAACCAATGATTCAAGATGGTGAAAATATTGAAAGAAATTCAAATGAAGAAATTGAATCACAAGGTATATATATATATATATATATATATTGAACACATGCATGTATTATTGTTCAAGTATAGATATATTTATTAATTTAGTTATTTATTGTTAATATGTAAGCTTATTATGTACTATTTTTTCGAATATGTACAGATGAAATCAGTGTCGATGATGAGATGTTAGAAAATGTTGACACTCACACATATGGAGATAAAAAACTTGACCATGTTATACGATATCGTGTTAACTGCATTTTTGAAAAGTATTTCTTAAATGAGCGGGTGACAGTTCAAGCTCACATGTTGAAAGGTCTCCTATCGTTAAGGAAAATAAAAGAAGCTACGACACTACTGGGCATTCGAAAATCAACCAAAGATTAAAAAATGAAGGAAAATGTGATACAAAATATAAGTAGTACTATAAATTCAATTAAGAGATCTAGAGATAAAAATGTTTCAATTGTACGTAGAGGAATACATATGGCAATGGTTTCATCAAGTACTAAAGAGAATCGTTTGGTGACATCTATGGCACAAGCATTAGGAACCTCGCGAAAAACTTTGCACAACATCAGAAATTTCGGCTGCAAGTAGATGTAAATGATGAACTCGCTTGTTGGAGAGCTATTTGTAGGCAACCATACAAAGATAGACTTGGAGAAAATGTTAAAAAAATAATATATGAATATTGGAAGAACAATTCGCGTGTTTCACCAACTGCAAGGCATGTGATGCGAAGAAGAATAGCATGAAATCAGTACGAAGAACATGAAAAACATCTCTTGGAAACCACTCAGATAGAGTTATTCAAAAAGTTCAAAGAAGAGAATCGTCAAATTCATGTTTCACTCAGTGCTTTTGTTCAACAAAAACCATGGTATGTAAAACCTATCACCGTACGCGACACTTGTTGTTGCCGTTATCATGTGGAATTTGAGTTATATTATGATACATTCCTTGATTTTGGTAGAATGTTATGGAAGGATTCACCTCCTCCTTCCACTATCCATGATTTCATATCTCAAATTCTATGTGAAAGAGAAAGCGATGAACTATTTTACAAAAAGAAATGTGTTGGTGGTAAAAAATGCGATGATTGTGGAAATTTGACTAAATTTCAAAACAAATATCATATTGATATAAATGATCAATCATTTTCCAACATGAAATTGAAATGGAAGAGATATGAATATATCGATACATCGATTCAAGGTGAAAATAGTGTTAAAAGAATTGAATTACTAGAAGACAAAAATTTTGTGATAGATTTTTTGAGAAAGTTTGAGGCAAAAATTTACAAATACACCAAGAATTCCCATAGAGCTCGATGGAAAAAATTGCAATTAAAAAAATCTCGTGAATTTTTTCCACCAAGG
The DNA here is from genome assembly GCA_034641835.2 of Pinus albicaulis. NCBI lineage: Eukaryota > Viridiplantae > Streptophyta > Pinopsida > Pinales > Pinaceae > Pinus > Pinus albicaulis. The sequence goes on along the minus strand of CM076570.1, from coordinate 1,209,241,871 downwards.
ACCATTTTGTCAGTGATTGATTTTGCAGAAAACTACACATTTGTTCCACAAAAAGAAATTCAGAGTGAATACTATCATTCTGACCAAGTCTCCATGTTCATCCATATTCTATATAGACATGCTGAACAAAATTTCGATCATATAGAAATCACGAGTGAAAATTGACATATCATTAAAGAATATCACTTTTATATCAGTGACGATCATACACATGATACATATTTTGTACAACATTGTTTTGGAAAAATTTATGATTCCTTGAAAAATCGTGGAATAGCATTCAATGAACATTGGATATGGTCAGACGAATGCACAGGTCAATTCAAATCTGCACGATCATTCTTTTGGTTGTGTTGTCTTCATAAGAAAACCTGTATTAAACATTGTTGGAATTTCTTTGAGACTGGCCATGGAAAAGGAGAACATGACGGTGCAGGAGCATGCATAAAACGAACACTTCGAAGATATCAAATGAACCACTCTGCAAGCCGACTTGTGAACGCTGAAGAAGTTGTTCAATGGTGCATCGTTGCTCTAAGCCATGAGAGAAACCCATCAAGAGAAGTGCGAAGGTACATTCAATTTAATTTATATTGGAAATATAATTTTAAACATTGTACATTTATCATGAAATGATTATCTTTGATTGTATTTTGATATCATATTTACAAATTCTTCTTTTAATTTTCCATATAAAGGTTTTTCTGGCATATTGGGATCGAAGACGTAGATAGATCAATTGGAAATGACGTTGAAACAATAAAAGGGACTCGAAAATTGCATTCAATTAAAACAAAGTCGTCTAAAAATGTGTTTGCACTGGATAAAAGAAAATATTCTTGTTTTTGTGATGTTTGCATAGACAACACAAAATTCAATGACGTTTGTGAAAACAAAATGTATGTAAAAGATTGGAAACATACAGAGCTAAATACAAAGGGAAAATTGTCTGTTGCAATGTTTGAAGAAATGCAATCAGAGGAAACTACAATATCATCCGATGGTGATCGAGTTTCTGATCTTGTTAGAGAAGGTAACATTTGAATTTCTTTCTAATGATTTAAAGATCTCGAAATAAATTTAAATATGTATAATTTTGTTAAGTTTGTTTTATTGTGCAGGAGATGTTTTTGCTGTAATTGCACCTATTGACAACGATGAAAATTTTAAGTATTATTTGATGCGTTGCATTGAATGAAAAATGAAATTATTAGAAAAATATAATGATCGCGGATTTCAATATGACAGAGGATCTATTATACTGAAAGGTTATTTTTTCAAACAAACTAATCAAAGTGGGGACTTTGTTTACTTTGAAGACTATGAACCTGATTCCATAAGTTTTCAATATAGTCACTTGGTGTGTGTAGCACGCATAAAGTTGATAGAGGTTCAATCAAAGAAAAAAAGAAAATTAAGAAATGGAAAATGTCAAAATCCGATCATGAACGAATTATTGAAGATGGAATTCCATTGGAATTTTTTTGATTGAATTTCCCAACAATTAAATATTCTCTTTGGATTAAATATGTTTTAGAACTTCCAGTACACTCAACTAAAAATTGAGCTGCTTATGTTATTTGTGCAAGTGTTTGCACATGTAAAAATTGTTTTGGTACATGCACGTGCTCTAGTATCAACTGCAAGTAGCTTTTCTATACATGTGCATTGATGAAAAATGTTACATGTATTGGATATATATATATATATATATATATGTTCTAGAATGCAATTAATTGTTCAAGTAGTTTTACTATGTGCATTGATGAACAACTAGTTGGATTTTCTGGTAAAAAGTATCCACAATGTAAATAAATCATCCGTAGTATAGTTTTGTACGAAGATTCCTTTTAGACAAGAGACTTGGAGCACTTCTCCGACTTTTGGTGGGATTTGACCCACATCTCTATTCCTGATTGAAAATCTAGTACAAAATTTGTTTGTCCAATGGTCAGATATGTTCAATGTGCATTGATGAAAAAAGTTACTTACATATTGGATATATATGTTCTAGAATGAAATTAATTGTTCAAGTAGTTTTACTATGTGCATTGATGAAAAATTATTTAAATGTACTCAATATATATGTTCTAGAATGCAATTTTAACTAAAAGTAGTTTTTCTATGTGCATTGATGAAAAATCGTATTGGATATATACACGAATTGAATGTGCCCAATTTTTCTTGTGAGTTTTTCTGGTAAAAATTATCCATGCAATGTAAATAAATCATCCATAGTATATTTTTGTACGAAGATTTCTTTCAGACAAGAGACTCGGAGCACTTCTCCGACTTTTGGTGGGATTTGACCCAAATCTCTATTCCTGATTGAAAATCTAGTACAAAATGTGTTTGTCCAATGGTCGGATATATGTTCTATGTTCTAGAATGCAATTAACTAAATGTCATCAATTTACCAAATTATAAATCAACAAGGCTACCTATTTGAGTGCATTAATGACATTGACCCAAATTCAACAAACATATATACATGTACTTCTTATATTTCCAATCAAAATTAAAGGGATAATTTGTACATATATCTATTTCTTTAAACTCTTTTTTCAATTAGAGCTCAATTGATACATGGTTAGTTGCATTGAAAAGATATGTTCTTCCTATTGGAAATTTTTTCACTCAAACAAGACTATGTAGAAATCAAAATCAATCTTAAGATTCCAAATGTACTTCAACCATCCAAAACTTAAGTTTAAAAACTTTTTGATTAAATCAAAACAATACAAGTCACATAGGAGTCTTCTATCTAAGCCAAATGTAGATTGAAACCATCCAAAACTTAGATAAAAAAATTTAACATTATATCAAAACATTTAACATTTAACATTAAATCAAAATTAAAGGGATTTACATATAACTACTTCTTTACTCTTTTTGATTAAATCAAAACAATACTTCACATGGGAGTCTTCCATCTAGGTCAAATGTAGATTGAAACCATCCAAAACTTAAGTCAAAACATTTAACATGTTATATCTTGAAACATTTAACATCTAACATTAAATCAAAATTAAAGGGATTTACATATAACTACATTAATCTTTTTGAATATATCAAAACAATACTTCAAATAGGAGTATCTTCCATCTAGGCCAAATGTAGATTGAAACCATCCAAAACTTAAATCAAAATATTTAACATTATATCAAAACATTTAACATTTAACATTAAATCAAAATTAAAGGATTTACATATATATAACTGTAATGAACATAATGTACATAGTGAGACCCGTCTCCTGGGTTTCCAACTAGCCAACACCAGAGGGGGTATGAATAAAAAAAACAGAAAAGGGCCTGCCCATAACCAGGAGGACCTGACATCAGGCGAGCTATCGATGTGTGTAGGAGGATTCTCCTCTACAATTGGACAACCGTAGTCCTCTGGATCATCATCTACTCCCTTGGAGTACTGGGAGGAGTTTTCATTGCTCGCGCCATCACTGTTAGAGCTCGTCGAGGTGGATTTGTCTAGAAGAGCTACTGACTTCTTGGTGTCCTGGAGCTAATGGGTTGGGATGGTGGACTTTCTCCACTGCTTCCTGGAACTAGAAGCACCTTCATCTTGTGGCTCCTCTTGAAAAGAGATGGAAATGGTCGCCATAATTCACGATCTGACCATAACGCTGGTGAAGTGAAATTGTGCTTCATTGCTTGTTGGAGGAGGGTGGCTACCTGTGTCATGGATGGAAAGAGGAGGGTGAGAGCCAGCACTCCTGCCCCCTCCATCCCTACCCCCACCTCCCCTTCTGCAACACATCCGTTGTCTACGCATGGGGTCTTCCATAGGCCAAATGTAGATTGAAACCATCAAAAAATTATATCAAAACATTTAACATTATATCAAAAAATTTAAAATATTTAACATTAAATCAAAATTAAATGGATTTACAGTTAAAACATTTAACATTAAATCAAAATTAAAGGGATTTACATTAAATGTAGATTAAAATGGTATCCAAAACTTAAGTTTTAAATTTTTTTTGATTATACATCGTGCAACATTACTTCACATGCCATGCCAATTATAGTTCAACTATCCAATAGAAACATTTACCATTATACCACATGTGCCAAATGTAGATTGAAACCATCCAAAACTTAAGTTTTAAAAACTTTTTGATTATATATCGTGCAACATTAAAACATTAAACATTTAGAACATTAAATATCACATGCGAAATGTAGATTGAAATCATCCAAAACTTGAGTTTTAAAAACTTTTTAATTATATCATGCATAACATTACTTCACATGCCATGCAAATTATATTTCAACTATCCAATAGAAACATTTAACATTATACCACATGTGCCAAATGTAGATTGAAACCATCCAAAACTTAAGTTTTAAAAACTTTTTGATTATATATCGTGCAACATTAAAACATTAAATATCACATGCGAAATGTAGATTGAAACCATCCAAAACTTGAGGTTTAAAAACTTTTTGATTATATATCGTGCAACATTACTTCACTTGCCATGCCAATTATAGTTCAACTATCCAATAGAAACATTTAACATTATACCACATATGCCAAATGTAGATTGAAACCATCCAAAAATTAAGTTTTAAAAACTTTTTGATTATATATCTTGCAACATTAAAACATTAAACATTTAAAACATTAAATATCACATGTGAAATGTAGATTGAAACCATCCAAAACTTGAGTTTTAATTTTTTTTTGATTATATCATACATAACATTACTTCACATGCCATGCCAATTATAATTCAACTATCCAATAAAAACATTTAACATTATATCACATGCCAAATGTAGATTGAAACCATCCAAAACTTTTAACTTCTAATTTAACAAAAAATTATAGATCACAACATTACTTCACATGCCAAATGTACTCAAGCATCCAAAACTTAAATTTTAAAAACAAAACAAATTATAACACATCATTACATAACATGCCAAATGTAATTCAGATGACAACATTACTAGTAGTTCAATTATCCAAAAAAGTTTTAAAAACCAAACAAATTATATAACAACATTACTTCACATTCACATGCCAAAAGTACTAAAACCATCCAAAAATTAACTTTTTGGAACAAAACAAATTATATTAACACTGTAATAAAATATGTCCAAAAATTGTAGATCTCACAAGTATCAAACTGTATCAAGTTATATATATATATATATATGACAGTGCATCTAGATAATATATAAAAAAGAAAATTTAAGACTATCTAAATCTTGAAATCAAATCTACAAATCATGTCCATCAAATAGAGATGGATCTAGCGTCTTTCCTATCAGGGTCTCAATCCGCGCACTATCATGTGAAGCATCATGGGAAACCTACATACACAATGCACATGTACTTGAACATTAAAATTTGATGTTTTAAAAATGAGTGAGAATATATATCTAGAACTTAATGTAAAAAAAAAAATATAACAAAAAAATTATGCAACACCTCATGAGGTTCCCTCTCCATTTGATGAACAAGTTCCGCCCCCATAGGAACATCTACAATGTAAACTGTACAATATGCATGTACAGTTATATATATATATATATATATATATATTAAAAACTTTCAAATGAAAATGCACGTGTACATATATAAACTTATTTTCAATAATATTAAAAAAAAGTTAAAGACAACTTGTTCAAATGGTGTGGATGTTCCTATCTCCGTCGTTAGAGCCTGTGGATTAAATAAATATTCTATAGGAACCTAAATTAAAAAAAATTAAAATAACTCAATATATATATATATATATATATCTCAATTTTTAATGGAACTTTTTGAGGTGGTATATATATATATATATATAACTTAAACATAAATTTTAAAAATGAAAAATTTTTCATACTTGTGGCTCATCTCCTAAGGAAGTAGAAGGTACATCTCCCAAGGAAGAAGAAGGTACCACCATCCCAAAAACATCGAACAGAATCAGAATCTGTTAAAACATTTTAACATCATATATACATACATGTATATGTGTGCACAATTATTTATTTTAAAATATCACTTAAAAAACACTAACATTTTCCAACATATCTTGATGGTGAGACCCATCTGCATTGTTTGAACCAGAGGTCCCAAACGTGATATTAACATTTTCGTCATGCATCATGCATGACAACTACAAATGGTGTTTTAACATATAATAATACATTTTTGTTAGATTAATGTACATACAAATAAATATATACATGTACATACACATGTATTTATTACAATTTGTACACATGTATATGTATGTTAAAATAATTTCAAACCCTAAGGTCATTAACACATACCGTTCCCGTGTCCTCTTCCTCATGAAGAATTAGGTCTTAAAAACCATTGCAATTTTTTTTTTCATATATTCGGAGATCTTCAACATTCATGTTGTCAATCTCTTCATTTGTACAATACACAAAATTGGCACGTGCATTTTTATGTGCTTTTTGTCGATTTAGACAAACATCAACTCCACCCAATCCGTTGTAAAGATTGTCGATCATAACATCCCTTACTTCTCGACTTATTTGATAAGTCGCATCCATCTCTGACCGCAGAGTTTCGACCCGAAAAGGTTGACTCACCAATGGCGGCTCAGGGCGAGGCAACTCCACATATCGCTTAGCACCCTTACGGTCATATAATCGACCTTTCCCGGGACCAAAAAATTCTGATGAAAGGTCATTGTAGTTGGGTTTCATACCCCAAATTTTTTTTGCGTAAAACATTTGTGCAAAATAAACAGGAACCTCGTCGTTCCATGGGAGCCTTCCATAGGCCACAAGGTGCCTATCACACAAATAGTGAGCTATATTTGGGTGCTTAAAATATTGCACCTTCAACATTTTTCTTTTTGGCCCTTCCTTGAAATTAAACATTGACTTCGCCACATCTTTTGTAACTCTTCGTTTTACATCCTCTCATTTATCTGAACCCATTACTGTTTCCTTTCTCTTTCTCATCACTTCTACAAATGTATCAGTCATTGGCCCAAGAGTTTTGTACACATTTGCAATTTGTCCCAGTTAATTTATAACTATTTCGAGGCTTTGTTGACTCTTAGCAGATAGAGTCAAAGCCACGAGATCTCTCTGCAATTTTGCATGAAGTTTTTCACACCTTTGTAAGGTTCATTGTGCCATGTTTGTTTCCCATGGTATATCAGAAATGTCGGCCGGATAAGTTGTGCTGGGTAGACAACCTTCTTCTTGAATGTAGCGTTCTGCCCTACGTCTATTTTGACCAATATTTGGAACATTTTCGGCCTCTGCATAAATATATATATAATTTCATATATTAGAAAAAACACATGTAAATTTTTTTTTACAAATTCAATGAAAAAAATATTGAAATTGATGGCAACCTTGACGTGGTTGGTTAGCATCTTCTCCACCATGAAACTGTTGAGACCCAGAACGACCCTGCTGAGAACCAGACCCAAAACGACCCTGCTGAGAACCAGCACCACCAGCCATTGATTGGCATTCGAGGGAATAAATATCAACCCCTTCACGCAACCTGCTACCACTTATTGATGGCACTCTAAGGGGATTTGAACCACCACCAACCTCTCGAGACGAGAGAGAAGCTTCATAAACAAATACGAATTTATAATCAATTGAAAAATACATTCATGTGTACATATAAATACATATACATATTCATTGATTAAAATGCGTGAACCATACCACGAATGGGTGAACCATGGGCACGTTCCATGGATGGAGTAGAGACCCTTCTCTTCTTAGCTCCTAAAAATTAAAAAATGAAACTTATTAACAACTAATTTAACTCACAAATTTAATAAAAAATCAATTCCATATGTACACACGTATGGAGATTTAAGATTATATTTAAATACCGTGAACATCCCCCAATTCCTAAACCCCCATATTGGATTCAGTTGATCTTTGTCGTTCATCCTCCATGATATATATATCTATTGGTGGAAATTTACACAAAATAGATTTCAAAAAATAAATTTGTAATTTAGTGTACACAAATTATGTAGAACATAACTTTCAAAGCAATAATTGATGTGTGAAACTCAATTTAAGCAAAAAAGAAATTATAAAAATGATAAGTTCACCAAATTGCGCTTTACATGGTGGAAGCACACTTGGTATAAAATTGAAAAAAACACATGGTCATTAAAAAAGAAGTGAAATTGCATTTAAACAAACTCCATTTAAACAAAAATTTGTTGAAGTTCCCGCATTTTAATTTTATAAAAATATGAAGTTCACCACTTGTTGCAAATGTGAAGTTCACCAAGTTGCACTTTACATGATGTGGTGGGAGCACACTTGGTATATAATTGAAAAAAACACATGGTCATTAAAAAAGACGCATTTATAAGTACACAACAAAAACATATCCAAGATATGTTACAATGTCCATCAATAAATTTTGAAGGAGAACGTCTCAACACTAATTCATCTTTGAGAGATGAATCTTGAATTTTTGAAGAAGAGCATCTCAAAACCAATTCATCTTTGAGAGATGAATCTTGCATTGGCATTTCTCTGTATAATTCTAATTCATCTTTGATATATTAATCATGAATTGGCATTGCCCCACGTAATAGATCAGCAAACATCTTATTCACATTTGTACAATGCCTTATACTAAAAAATTGAAATTGGCTAACAATATTGTTTGCTATTCCATGCAGTTCTTTTAGCCTCTCCTTCTTAAATTGGCACACGCCATTCATCTGGTTGCACACAAGTTCAGAATTGGTGAAAACTACAATTCCATTTGATCCATACTCCATCGTAGTTCCCAAGCCTTCTATCAATCCAATATAATATGCCTTGTTGTTTTTTGTTCTTCCCAGTATATTCATTTTCCTTTGGACGACTTTGCTAGTCGCAATATTGGAAAGCACATATGTAATCATTGCTTTCCCTGGATTGGGATAGCAAGAAACTTGTATGCATAATTTCCATTTTTCAACCATATTTAATGGTTTTCTTATCTCTGAAAAAAAAAAAAAAACAAATTCAATAAAAATATATATATTAAATCGACATTTATTATCGACAAGATCATGAGGTAAATGACATGTGCATTGTTTATCTTAAAGTTTGACTTAAAAATTTTATGGTAGAGTTCACATCTAAAATTAATGGGAGGAAGCCTTTAGTTTGTGGGAGAAATGACACATGTACACATTTTACCTTAAAGTGGTTGTGTTTTATGGATATTAGAGGAAGCCTTTAGTTTGTGGGAGAAATGACACATGTACACAGTTTACCTTAAAGTGGTTGTGTTTTATGGATATTAGAGGAAGCCTTTAGTTTGTGGGAGAAATGACACATGTACACAATTTACCTTAAAGTGGTTGTGTTTTATGGATATTAAAATGAAGAACTTCTATTTAGATCCATTCCAGAGATTGACTGTAGGGGAATTTACTAGATATGTCACCTTTCATAAAAGATGAGATCCAAAGGCTACCTGGCCCTTTACAGACTCTGCCTATAGAACTTGTAGAAGTAAACACTAGACCTATCCCAATTTTACCATGTGAAGGGTGTAGAGGACCTGTGGAATCACTCAAGGTTGTATTATTAAACCTTTGGTTTAATGATCTTCAACCTTTGGTTGTATATCCTTCAACCTTTGATTGTACTTTGAAGGTCCTTGACCTTCATCCTTCAACCAGAGGTTGTAGATCCTTCAAAGCCTCTTGTTAGAGAAGCATTTGAATATGTGAGAAACAAATTAGGAATAGTTCTTGTAAATTATCTTGTTAGAGAACCATTTGAACATGTGAGAAAAAAATTAGGGATAGTTCTTGTAAATTATTGTCACTTATTTGACTTCAAAAAAAGAGCCTGTGAAATTGAGTGCAATATCTATGTGGTAGAGTACATAATATCTAAGGGGGAGAATACAATATATTTGACTTCAAAAGAAGAGCCTATGAAATTGAGTGCAATATCTATGTGGGAAGGAATAGAAAGAGTAACAAAAAGCATATTATTGTGTCAATAATTTGAAGTAGTCAAGAAAGATAACAAAGGACCATCAAAATTGAGTGCAATATCTAGATATGATATCTATATGATCAAGTGTCAATAATTTGAAGTAAAGAAAGATAACAAAGGACCATCAAAATTGTGTGCAATATCTATATGATTGTGTCAATAATTTGATAATTTGAAGTAGCCAAGAAAGATAACAAAGGACCATCAAAATTGAGTGCAATATCTATATGATATCCATATTCAATCAAGTGTCAATAATTTGAAGTAAAGAAAGATAACAAAGGACCATCAAAATTGAGTGCAATATCTATATGATTGTGTCAATAATTTGATAATTTGAAGTAGTCAAGAAAGATAACAAAGGACCATCAAAATTGAGTGCAATATCTATGTGGGAGAGTACACAATATCTAAGGGGGAGAATACAATATAAGGAAGGAATAAAAATAGTAACAAGAAGCATATGATTGTGTCAATAATTTGAAGTAGTCAAGAAAGATATGTGTGTGTGTAAGAGAGAAATAAAAAGCAAAGGTAATTCCACCAAGCCTAAAGGAGCATGTCCTAATACATTAAATTATGTCCTAATACATTAAATTATGTTTGGTTTCTAGAAGCATTAATCATGAAAGCAAAGGTAATTCCACCAAGCCTAAAGGAGTAGTCATAATACATTAAATTATGTCCTAATACATTAAATTATGTTTGTTTTCTAGAAGCTTTAATTAGAAGAGTCATGAGATCCACATTTCGACCATGTACTATTTTCAAGTTAAAGGAGCATGTCCTAATACATTATTATGTTTGGTTTCTAGAAGGATTAATCATGACTCTTCTTTGAGATCCACATTTCCATCATACTATTTGCAAGTTCACATTTCCGTCATGCTATTTGCAAGTTCTATATGAAGATATGTAGTCTAATAACTAATTAGTTCACATTTCCATCATGCTATTTGCAAGTTCTATATGAAGATATGTAGTATAATAACTAATTAGCATGTTTTGATGTCCCAATACATTAGTATTTTTGGTTTCCATCATACTATTTGCAAGTGCTATATGAAGATGTGTAGTCTAATAACTATACAATACAGCCAATATAACATACAGTATAGCCCACATAACATATAATGACCTTTGACAGTATGAGAAAAGAGTCAAAAAATAGAGAGGCCTCCCAACAGAGCTCCACCTATTCATCAAGGTAAGCAACATAATATCGGAAGTGAAACAATGACACCACTAAACATATGTGAATTTAGATATTAAATTGAGATTTATTGCAAATGACATGTGCATGGTTTATCTTAAAGTTTGACTTAAAAATTTTATGGTAGAATTCACATCTAAAATTAATGGGAGGAAGCCTTTAGTTTGTGGGAGAAATGACGTGCATGTAAAAAGTTCACCTTAAAGTGGTTGTGTTTTATGGATATTAAAATGAAGAACTTCTATTTAGATCTATTCCAGAGATTGACTGTAGGGGAATTTACTAGATATGTCACCTTCCATAAAAGATGAGATCCAGAGGTTGCCTGGCCCTTTACAGACTTTGCCTATAAAACTTGTAGAAGTTGAGAAATTTACATTGACAAATTTACTTGTGAGAAATTTACATTGACAACATATAGAGATTCAACTAGGCTTGTGAAAAGTACAAGTGGACAATGTATAATTCTACTTAGCAGATTCTTTGGTTTAATGGTTAAGCAAGTAAGAGTCGTTACTTTCTCTATCTAGAGTAGAAGTGGAATACATAGTAGTTAATTTTTTTCGAGTGTTTTGGATGAAATGGGCTCTACAAGATATTAAGGTAAAAGCATATGATTGTGTCAATAATTTGAAGTAGTCAAGAAAGATAACAAAGGACCATCAAAATTTAGTGCAATATCTATATGATCAAGTGTCAATAATTTGAAGTAAAGAAAGATAAAAAGGACCATCAAAATTGAGTGCAATATCTAGATATGATTGTGTCAATAATTTGATAATTTGAAGTAGTCAAGAAAGATAACAAAGGACCATAAAAATTGAGTGCAATATCTATGTGGGAGAGTACACAATATCTAAGGGGGAGAATACAATATAAGGAAGGAATAAAAAGAGTAACAAGAAGCATATGATTGTGTCAATAATTTAATGTAGTCAAGAAAGATAACAAAGGACCATCATCAAATTCAAATTGAAAGATCAAGTAGTCTTCTTCATCAAGAAGAAGCATTAACTAGGTTCATCATTTAAAGGGTTCATTTTTTAATGAAAATTTTTATAAATAATATGGAATGAATCATTGTACATTATGATAAATCTTGTATTTAAATGACATTTGATCTATGAATAAAAAAGAAAATGGGATCATCTCTTCATATATGTGTGTGTGTGTGTGTGTGTGTGTGTGTGTGTGTGTAAGAGAGAAATAAAAGGCAAAGGTAATTCCACCAATCCTAAAGAAGCATGTCCTAATACATTAAATTATGTTTGGTTTCTATAAGCATTAATCATGAAGAGTCGTGAGATACACATTTCGACCATACTATTTGCAAGTTAAAGGAGCATGTCCTAATACATTATCATGTTTGGTTTCTAGAAGCATTAATCATGACTTTTCTTTGAGATCCACATTTCCATCATACTATTTGCAAGTTCACCTTTCCATCATACTATTTGCAAGTTCTATATGAAGATATGTAGTCTAATAACTAATTAGCAAGCTGTGATGTCCTAATACATAAGACATAATAATGAAAAAGAATATAAGGATGAAAAAACAATACACTTGTCATAATTGTCAAGCAAACCATAACCCACTTATAATAGAGGGATAAAGGGACTCGTATCACCTACTCCAAACCTAAAGACATAATGATGAAAAAGAACATAAGGATGAAAAAACAATACACTTGTCATAATTATCATAAACTTATATCTAGTTTAATATTTCTAGCTACATGGTACACAATAACACATGGTTCAAAATAACACATTGATTAGTTCAGGTTATATTAAGGTTAACATGGCTAACTCAGAAGGTATAAGTTCAAGTTGATTAGCTCAGGTTGATTAGTTCAAGTTGATTAGTTCAGGTTGATTAGTTCAGGTTATATTAAGGTTGATTATTTTAGGTTATAGAAACACTGGGGCACAAAGTTTTACTCCCTTTCTATATGGGTTTTGGCCCTTCCCTGGTTCGGTATGGTTCAGTCTCATCTATCAATTGGTCAGTCTCATGTAGTCCATATCAGTCTGAAAAGAATAGTGCCTAAATATGGGTTCCGGAGATCCAGGATATCTTCTTTTCATAAGTAAATTTACTATGGGAATGGAAGGAAGGTGTAGCTATACCTCCATTCATAGATTGACCCGCCTAATAAGGAAGGCATCGAGTGACCCACTCGCCGTGCGGTGGGGAAGGGAGTAGATAACCATAATGCTGGGATTTTTTAGCTAGGTTTTGGGCCCTTCAAAACTGTTTTGGCCAACCAGGAGGCTAAAGGAAGTGATCCGCCTATAGTTTTCACTCTGACCAAAATTTCACCTGCCTAAGAAACATTTAGACAAAGAATATGCTGGGCTGCAAAAATCTGCATTCTGCTAATTTGATCTCATTATTGAAAAATAATCATCTATATACTGATAATTTGGTGTTTATTTAAATTTATATGTTACAAAAGAATCATATAATATAGAATATAGAAATGGTATCATATTCGACTAGACACACATCAAAAAGTAAAACTTTATTGATGTTATTCCTTCTCTTGTTAATGAAGCTGATAACCACTTTATGACTGCGAAAGAAGTTGTTACTATATTCTCGTCCTGTCAATATGTATGTTAGCCTCCTTTTCTTAGTTATTCTTTTCTCTAACGGTCAACAGCATTTGAAATCGCTCTAGTAGGTCCTTATGCTAGCTCTGTTGAAGGTCTTGGCTTAAATCCTCATGGAGGAAATGTTTATTAGTCAAAAACTGTACTTTGGGGGGTTGGGAAGATTCTGCTGGGCATACACTTGTCCTTGTGAGGGAGGTTTAGGCTTACTAATGGGATCTTTGGGTACCGCTACTGAAGGGACTGGGGTGCCTGGTTGTGGGCTAGGGAAAGGATAATACGAATTCAAGGTTGCCCCCATACAAGCAGGACTAGTACAATGTTTCTTAGGCACGTGCTGATGTGGATGGAGTGTCGGGTATTACGTGCTAGTGCCTACTTGAGAAGAAGGGCGAGATGTATCTGGAAGTGGGTAAGAGTAAGAGGTACTCACACCACCATAGGGTTGACCATATCCACTAGGTGCAAGGGGATAGGGTACATTATGTAAAAACAATAATACATGAGCTAAGCTGTACTGCTTAACCCTTGTGACCATTCTTGATATAACTCCAGGCTCAGCTTGGAACTAGTGCAATAGTACTCTTTGTCGTATAAGCTTTATGAGTGACTAGAGTGATATAGCCCTGTTTATTCATATACATACCTTAAATACTACTACTAGGAGGTAATCATGTTCACGATGGTTTTATGACTAGTATTACCTATGTTTACCATTGATCTAATCTCATTGTCCTAAGCTTGAACACGTGTACAGTATATATTAGGTCAAGTAATGGGAGTGATTAGTAGAGGCATGGTGAAAAAAGCAGCTTAGTTTCACAGGTTACTTGTTATGTCTATGTTTCAACTCTATTTACCTAATAAGTAACACTGATTACATTTATTTTCTAGTAGAGCTTAAGTATCATAGTAATTAGATTGGTATAATGAACACCTATATGATGATAGCTTGAAGCTTACTTGTATAGAGTATTTATATAAAAACACACTAATGGTCATACTTCTCTAGCTAATCATTGGTATTGGAACCATACTAGTAAGGGGTTGGTTTGAACACTTGTATATAGCGTATTAGACATAATAAAAGAGAGATAGTTACAACCATGTACACGAGCTTAGAACCTCATGAAATCAACATAGATATTAGCATAACATATCACTATCACAAGCTAACACATAAACTGAACAAGATGAACTGGGTAGAGTGTTTCCAGCTTTGATAACAGGTCACAACATGCTTAGATATGTCTCAAAAAGTACCATTGTATTAATAACTATGATGTTTCCATAATAAGGATACTAGTAATCAAATGAAATAGTGTACACTTACATAGAGTAAATTGTAATGGTATTACCATAAGAAGTTAATTGTATTAGCTTATCTGTAACGGTGTAATGATATCATGTTCACCACATCAGAGATTATGGATGTAATTATACCTATGGAATACACTGATATTATGTAAACTACCTCTATAAGAGCTTAAGCTTACCTTATTACGTAAACAGGGTCTATAAATCCCATGTATTAAGGAATAAAGCACGCATAAGAGTGTTCTGTAATACTAGCTATAAGCTCCCAGGAATATCCATAATGAATAAGCAGGTACTAACACATCAAAGATGGATACTCAGTTACCTTGTACGTATTTATATAATACTATCTTTCCCTAATCATCATCTTATGCAAAGCTTGTTCAGGTTAAGGAGCTAATACTATGTGTAAAGATAAGGAATCACATAATCATTCTAATAATCATGTTCTCTCGATTACACTATACTGTATACATATCACTATCTACATATGGGATTAGAAGTAAGCTATAAAGGTAGTACTGCTTAAGTATTTAGTACTTTAACTAGTAAACACGTATAAAAGCTTGTGCTTATTACGGATCCTCTACTAGCTCTATTGGAATAAGCAGCTTGTATCGAGTATAAGTATCAACGTAATCAAACACAGGTAAACGAATATCGATGATTTCCATTGCTTTCAACATAGCATACCAATTAGAGTCATGCAGTGAAAATCATCAAGCTCAAATACACTTGATTACAAGTATACTAGTAATGAACCATAAAAATCAATGGGAAACACTATGCTTGGGAAAAAAGCATGTGAGACTAGTTCCAACATAGCGCTTACTCGATCAGCTTCAACATGGTGACATATCTAGCTCAGTCTATCGTATTAGCTAAGGGTTCATGTAATAAGCTAAGAACAGTGATACCTGTATTAAGCACTATGATTTCCATATAATCTTCATAACGTTATGGTATAAGTAACAGATACTAGTGAATTCCAGGATATGTGTGTGACTATAAACCCCATATGTTGAATTAGACCAATATCACTAATTAGGCTAATTACTCTATTGCTTATGTTTCCATCACTATGCTTGGACTTCTAGATTTCCTTATACTATATCTTTTATATAAGCTGAATCTGTAATCACATGGTGTTCAATCTTACTTGTATTGTGAATATAGAAGCACTGTAATGAATGGTAATCATACCAGGAATTGAACCTGTTCATGTAATATTCTAGCTTATATATACATAATGTTCAATCTTATAGGGTACCAAAATCACAGCCTCTAAGAGATCAATGGTTACTGTTATTCCATAATCTGTGACTCTATCAACTATTAGTAATATAGGATAGTTACAGGATCACAGGTACATAACTACTAACACAGGTAAAGAGCATGTCAAATATGTTGAATACTGCATACATATAACAAATAGATCTGCTTCATAAGCTTCTAATACAAGCTTTTCAAAGATGACTGATACTACACCCTTATATACAAGCTGTAAGTAGTAGAAGTCTATAAGCATCATGTAGAACTATGAATGGTTATAAATCTAAAATGACCCTTTGCATTACAGAAGAAATTATAGAACACATTGCATTACGAATTTTTCCCTTGTGAAAAATAGAGGAGGAGCAGGACAAATACCTGGTAATTTGCTCGCTTGAAGTCGCCGCAGACCAACAGCGCGGACGGAAGCAGCCCCAGACCAGCAGCAACACAAACAGAAAAACACGCGAACAAATAGACATAGAAAAACGCGGTAAACAAATAAACTTCGTGGGAGATATATTTATAAGAACTAGTTTGGTCGAACTATTTTAAGAGTAAAAGTTTGGCCAAACTCAAAGTTCGGCCGAACTTTTTTTGTCGGTTTTCCCATCTCCGGAAAAAATTTTGTTTTCCCACGCCGTCAGTGTGCCGTCAATCTAAACAGAAGCATGAGTTCGGCTGAAATTTCTCAGAAATTTCGGCTGAACTATTTCCGAAAAAAAATTCTGCCCCCGATTCTCACAAAAGTGTAACCCATATTCACATATCCACCCATAAAATATAGGATTTGTATGAATCCCCAGTGGAAATTCTAACACATAAATTCTAAAGGTTGTTATATGTCTTGTAAATCTATTTGGTTCTAGGGTTTACTAAATGTTTTAGCAAGGTATATTATACCTTTGAAATAAATATTGAAACCCTAGATAGAATGAAATACATTGTGAACTAGTCTATGGTTTATGATAAAAGTCGCTAGTAAAAATGTTGAAGAGTATATGTCTCATGTTTGGGTATCTAATGTGTATAAAGTTGGAAAAGCTTCCATGATTACAATATCACAAACTTTATGCTTCTATAGTTTTGGTTGTTCTTGTTGTCTAAAGTTGTGCAGGTATATCATAAAGATGAGAAGCTAATAAGTATGATGAGAAGGTTGGAAGCCATGAAAGATTCTCCAACACCTAAAAGAAGAAGTTGATCTCCCTAGATTAAGAGGGATCCTGGATAAAATAATAAATGGTTATGGTTCTATACCTCATGTGTCATGCACTAGAATAGTACTAACATCCATAAGTCTTAGTGGAGACCATGAGTAAGAATCATATTCATGATCAGAGAATTATTTGGTACTGCTATAAGAAGGAAAACACAATCCGATTGACTAATATGTTGCTACATGAAAAGTAGGAAAGGAAAGTGTATTAGGAATATTCTCTCAAAGATTCAATTAATAGTCCTACCAAAATTAACTGAAGAGAAACATCAAACCCTTGTAGGTTTGCTTTGATTATAAACTTGAATATGTATTGTTGATTGGGTTTTTGTTTGTATAGTTGAATCTCTCAAATGTTTTGATAACATGTTGGTTACCAATTAGTTTGATTGGGAGAGATTGGTTATTCTTGATCTATTGGATCAAGGTGTGATGGGGCTTTGTGAGTGAAGAATTGCCTAGAAAGACATCAGGTCGGAACTTTGTGTTGATGTCTGGTTGGGAGGGTGGCATCAGGTGGATGTGCATCTAGTTACCTAGGTTTATGGTCAGTAAGTAAGCCTGATGGTAACTATAGAGGCTGAAAGCTTTAGCTCATCTTAGTCCCACTTGGATAGATTGCCTTGGTCAGGAATCCAGTAAATGGAATTGCGGTGCCTAAAATGTTGAGTGACCAATGGACAAGTTCCCTAATCATGAATATATTCCATGACATTTAAGTGTCTAAATATTCTTCATAGTTCATATAGTTGAGATCTACCTTGTACTAATGAGTTTTGAATACCTCCCTAGTTAAGAGGGAGTGTTGAATAATGTAACTAGGTTCAGTCTTCATAAATTGTACTTGAGCCAATACTTATTGTACTTGTCAAAAGAATAAAGAAAATAATTTTATATTATTATTAAATGACTTATTAAAGCATGGGTTTCATGCTTGGTTCATATTTATTTTAGGTCCCGTTCCCTATTGTGGAGTTCTAGGTTTTATTTTGAGTCTATAAGATTATTGCATATTTAAATTGATCCATATTTGGATTTTGAATCATCCAAATAGGTCAAGTATTGAGTAAAATATGATTTATGAAGCCTCCACACCAAGTCAGCCTTAAGGTGATAAAGTCGGCCTCAAGCCTAGGAATTTGAACTCATCTCAAGCCTATATATACAATGTAATCAAAATCACTTGGAACCATATCACTACAACATAGAAACTCAATCTGGAAGTTGCAACAAGAGAAATATTCGAAATAATGGAGAAGGACTTTCTGGATTTATTTTTGGCTACACTTTTAGAGTTCAAGAAAATATAAATTTTTGAACCACTCTCTCTGTATTTCGGTCTATATTTTGGGAGATCGAAGTTCTCAAAGTTGTACTACAACAGTTGTTGCAGCAGGTGCTTCCAAGAGAAGAGGAAGTTGAAGTTTGTTTTGTTGAATATTGTTGCTTGGATAAGATGTATTGGGCCTAAATTGAAGTCTTTGAAGCTATATTGAAGTCTCAATAAGCAAGGTCGAAGTTACAGGTCAAAGAAACTACATCATAATGCTGCTATTGCTGCTACTATTTCTAGATTCAAGAAGGATCACAAGGAAGGTTGACTCGGCATGGAGAAAGTTCGGGTCAAGGTCTAGAATCTAAAGAATCACTATTGAAGGAAGAATTATTGATTGGGTTTTCCCCAAGGGTGGGGTTTTTCCTTCACTGTTGGCCTACATCTGGTGTCCTTGATCTGTGTATTTTCCTTGATATTTTCTTGGTGAACTAATAAGAATAAAGATAAGAATAACATAATAAGAACGAAATAAGATCATAAATAAATAATCAAGAATAAGAGGATATTTCTACCTTTTTATTATTTAACAAAGTGTGCCTTGAAAGTGGTAATGTATTAAACCATTAATTTGTATAATGTTTTTTCGGTTATTTTGAGCTCCAAAATTAATTATGAGAAAGGGAGAAATGGCTATAATTTTATTATGATATTTCTCAGGGGTATGAAGAGCCACACATGTATATTTGTGATGTTTGTAGGCTATATTTTGCATATTTTTATGTTTCGGGGGCTTATGATAAAGTTTTAGGGGCTTATGAGTAGGTTGTATATTCATGACCAAAATAAACTAGGAAGGATTTTGTGATTCCAAAATAATGAACAGGTTGTTGCAAATTGAAGAGAAGGTTAAGACAATAATAATGGGAAAAAATTCATGTTAGATATTGGTTTTTGATGCTTGTGTATATAGTCTAAAAATTGTGGGACATGGTCCACTGGTTTGTGAAGGAGGTGGGTGCCTACATTAGAAGTTGGTTCCTCAATCAGGTTGTTTCCTACAACAAGTTGGTGATTGCATCATTTCGATGTTGGTTCCTTAATTAGGTTGTAGCCTAAGGTAAGTCGATAGAAGAAACAAATTTAGAAGTATGTAAGGTGTTAGTAGAAGATTTTGTTTTTCTCTACAAAATTATGTCAGATGCTACATATGCAATAATTTTGTACACAAGGCTCGAGATTGCAAAATCATTCAACCCTTCACCCAAGGGAAGGGATAATTCCCCCTAAATTGAATGTATGGAAGAAATAAGAAGAAAGGTGTGGTCTCATGTTATATGCTCAAAAATAGGAAAATAAATGGTATGTTGACAATGAGTATTCAAGACACATGACAGGAGATCATAGAAATTTCATGAAACTCAAGGAGATAGATGGATGTAAGGTAATTCTTGCAAATAATGCATATAAAAAAAATCATTGGAAAAAGAACTATAAACACCAATAATGGAAGGAATAAGTCCCAAGATGTCTTTCTTGTGGAAGGATTGAAACATAATATCTTGAGCATTAGTCAAATGTGTGATCTAGGGTATGATCTCACATTTAACTCTAAGAGATGTGAAATTATAAATTCAGACACTCAAAAATTGATAACAAAATTTAATAAGACCAAAGGCAATGTATAAATTCATTATGGATTCGAAATTAACGAGTGTTGCATTGGAACGATAAATGAAAGCTAGTTATGGCACAAAAGGTTGGGACATATAAATTTTGATAATTTGGTAAACATTACAAGAGCACAAGCTATTTGGGAAATGCCCAAAATATAAAATCATTACAATGCCATATGTAAATAATGTCAATTTGGGAAGCAAAATATATCCTTCTTCAAAGTGAAAGAATGTTAAACATCCAGGCCATTGGAAATCATTCACACAGATCTTTGCATACTAGCTAGAACATGAAATTTTAAGGGAGAAAGTTATTTAATTTTTTTTGTAGATGATTTCACAATAATGACTTGGGTTATTTTTCCTAAAGAGAAATAATAAGCCTTTGAAAAAATTAAGGCTTTCAAGGCTCTTGTTGAAAATGAAATATATTTAAAGATTAAATGTCTACGAATTGATAGAGGAGGATAATTTACCTCCCATGAATTCAATTATTTTTGTGAACATCATGGAACTAAAACAAATTTCACTATTGCAATAAATCCTTAGCAGAATGGTGTGGTTGAAATATCTCTACTTTTTGAGGCCCAAATAGCAGTTAGATTTTAGAGAGAAGAAATAAATATGACAATTTATATCTTCAACATAGTTAAAATCAGGGAAAATAACACCAAAAATCCTTACAAACTATGGAAAGGAAGACCAACCACAGTCAAGCATTTCAAAAATTTTGGAAGAAAATTCTACATCAAAATGAACGAATAAATTCTAGGGAAATTTGAATCTAGAGTTGATGAAGGAATATACTTAGGATATTTTTATCGAATTAAGGAGTACAAGTTTTATAATTAAAGAGCTCCAGAAGTCATTGAATGCATTGATGTGAAAGTTGATGAAGTGATGCCCCATAATGGAGTAATTCCCCAAGCTCAAACTCATACTTCTATCTTCCAATAATCAGCATCAATTGAACATGGGGATGAAGAGTATGAAGAAGATCGAAGAGAAGAATATGATCCTTTGCACACAAAAAATCCATCTAGATATGTACAAAAGAATCATCTAGGCAATCAAATTTTGGGAGTCATAGTTTCAAAAGTTCAATCTAGAATAAAACTTGTTAATGCATCAAATAAATAAAATTTAACATTTTTATCACTTATGTAAACCTAAAACTTTACTTAGTCCAGCCAAGATGAGCATCATATTAAACCTATGAATGAGGAGTTGGATGAAATTGAGAAAAAATGAGACTTGGGAATATGTTCCAAGACCATAGGGTAAAAATGTGATTGGAACTAGATGGGTCTATAGAAACAAACTCAATGAGGATGGAAAATTTGTAAAAAATAAAGAAAGGCTTATATGAAAGGATATGAAAAAGTTGAAGGTGTGGAATTCAATGAAAAATTCCTTCAATATCCCTACTTGATGCTATCAGAATGTTTCCGGCCTTTGTTTGTTTCAAAGGATTCAAGGTTTGTCAAATGGCTTTGAAATCAACATTCTTGAATGGGGAACTCAAAGAAGAATTTGATGTTGAGAAAATGGAGGGATTTAAACTAGTAGAAAACAAACATTACATATGCAGACTAAAGAAAGCCTTGTATGGCTTGGAACAAGCACCGGGGGCATGGTATTTGAGATTGGATAGATATCTCCAATAATATGGTTTCAAAAGAGGTATTGTTGATAACAATCTTTACATAAATATTGGAAAATGTAACATGATAATAATTGTTGTCTATGTAATTGACATTATATTTGGTAGTGATGATGATTCCATGAGTAGAAGTGTTGCAACTAATATGTAGAAATAATTTGAGATATCCATGTTAGCAGAATTATCCTTCTTTCTGGGGTTGTAGTTTAATCAATCATAATAAATAATTTTTACAACTCATTCCAAGTACCTTAAATAAATTATGAAATATTTTGGTATGGAAAATTGTGCCTCTATGTGCACTCCCATGGTTATGGGTTTCAAACTCAACAAGGATGACGAGTCTGCAAAATTAGACCAAAATATGTATAGGTCAATGATTAATTTTTTTTTATTTAACAATGTTAAGGCTAGACATAATTCAAGAAACAAGAATGGTGAGAAGGTTTCAATCATGTACAAAGGAGTCTCAAGGGAAAGCTATTAAAATAATATTCAAATTTTTGCAAGGCACTATGGATTATGGCTTATGGTATCCAAGGGTAATAAACCTTACTCTCAAGGCCTATAGAGATGCAGATTGGGTTGGAAGCATCGATGACTAAAAGAGCACTACTGGATGAGAATTCTTTATAGGTGAATGTTTACTTTCCTGGCTCAACAAAAAAAGTCTTCAATCTCTCTATCCACCATTGAAGCAAAGTATATTATGGCAACCTCTTGCTATACTCAATTTCTATGGATGAAGAAAAATATGAAATATCTTCAAGAAAGTAGTGATCAACATGTGTTTATCATATTTGACAATAATATTATGATTAATATCTCAAATAATTCTTACATACACTCTAAAACAAAGCATATTCCCATCAAGCATCACGTTCTTTGAGAACAAGTTGTAGATTAGATAGTCAGTTTGGAATAAATTTCAAGAAAAGAACAAATTTATGATATATTTACAAAGCCATTACCAAGAAAAAGTTTTGAATATCTCATACAAAGGATGGGAGTGGTTTCTTCCTCACACAAAGGATTGACTCACTGATTTTAGCCAAGGATTGTAGGGTTTTCCTCTAGTATTTAATAGCATGAATATGTGCAAAGAAGGAAGTATTTGCAAGAAGAGAGATTTTTGATAGGAAGGGATTCACATGATAGGGAATCAGGAGGATATTCTTAGGGGGATAATTTTCTCACAAGAATATTAGGTCCTTAAGAAGATACATGAACATTTATGTAGCATTGAAAATTAGTCACCTTATAAGTAACCATTATCAACATGCCCCTTTTCCATTCATGTTAAAAGGGGAGAGAAATAAAACGTTCAAGTAGTAGGAGGAGCTTCAAGAGAAAGTATATTTTTTTTCCAGCAACATGATAGTGGGAGTTCCTCGCAACATGATAGGGGGAGTTTCATCCATTTCCATCAATGTCTAGTGGTGTTGCCATCAATGCCAAAGGGGGATATTGTTGCACATAATATTGCCATTGATGAAAACCAGTGCCATTGATGTCAAAGGGGAATTATAAGGAAGCAACATGTTAAATTGTAGCAATAAAAGGATTCATTTGACTTGTGCCTTAGTAAAATGGAGAAAAAAAAAATTGCACAATAGCGGGATGAATCTAGTTGCAGTTAATAGGAGTAACATGGCCAATTCACTTAGTTAAATATGTCAATTCGAGTTTGTAGGATAGAAGTAGAATAGTGCATGAGTTGATTACTAAAATTTAGAAATATAGTGGAGTTATTGTTAGTTAAACTCAGTTATCTAAGCTCTAGTCCAGAATAAATTCAACAGGAGTTCAGTTGAGTTGTAGTAACTGTTGTTAACTCATTTATCTCTTAGTTAATTGATCAATTTACGAAAAACATCCCTTGTCATGCATGGAATTAGAATTTCCAAGTTGAGGTGGAGGAAAAGGCATGTTGTAATTGTCAATTGTATACCACTTGAGAGTATAGGTTTTTCATTGGAGTAGGTGATAAATTACTTCAGGATTCGCACAAGAAAATTTGGAATTATCCTATCTTTTAGGAGCTAATGTCCTCAAGGATTGTGCAAGGAAATAGGAGGAAGGATGAGGCCTATTTTGGTTATGTTTTGGATAGAGAAGGTCAGGGAGAAGGAGATTAGTATTTCAGTGTAGGTGTAGCTTCAAGGATTGAAGCAATCATTGTAATAGATCCATATTCTCATCTAGTTCAATACAAAACAAAGGAGGGGTTTTTCCCAGTTAGCTTCCCGAGGAAAAATATTATGTTCGTTGTGACTTAATGATTGCATGTTATTGCATGTGTTTCTATTTTATGTTTTCCTTTCCACAAATTGAGTAGAAGAAGTTTGTGTATATTATTTTTAGTATGAATTCATTATAAACTGCAAATTTTGAGCTATTTCTAGATGGTATAAGAGCTATTGAAGACTACATAGAAACCAGGTTCCAGATCTTCTCTCAGAAATTTTTTGATTTGCATAGTTTTTGGTGTAGATATTATTGAGGATTGAGTATGCATTGGAGGGAAGTGTTATTGGAAAGACAAGATGGAAGTTATCTTGGATAAAAATGGAGTATGGGAATATACACAAATTGATATTCCAAAACCAGCAACATCAGATGCACAGGAAATTTCTCGGTGGAAGAAAGACACAAGAAAATCCAGGAGGATTATTCTGGAGGGTGTCAAAGATCATGTGGTTTTGAAATTATATGGAAAGGAGACTCTAGTTGCAATGCGAAAAAATCTCACAAATATATTCTAGAGCAGTAGTGATGCTAGGAAATTTTCATTGAGAGATAAAATCAGGAGCATTCGAATGATAGAAATGAAACCATTCCTCATTACCTATCCAGATTCACTCAGGTTCTAGATGCACTAGGAGGAGTAGGAGAAAATGTGGCATCATATGAACTTGTGAGCTTAGCACTCCTTGGCCTTTCGTAGTCCTGGTACAACTATCAGGATTCAATTAATGGAAGAGATAAGCTACCAAATTGGGAGAGACTTTGGTTTGATTTGGTTCAGGAGGAGATAAAAAGAAACACTAAAGATGGTGTCACATCTGAAGAGGAAGAAAAAATTTCTCTAGCAAGCAATGGAAATAAAGCCCAAGGCACGGAAAAATCCATCCAACACCATGTAAATAAGAAAGACCTTAGTAAAATCAAATGTTTTCACTGCCATGAATATGGACACTATGCAACCAAGTTTCCGCACAAGAAATCCAATAAGAAGCCTGCAATAAGAGACAGAGGAGATGCTCTCACATCAAAATTCGAGTTGGATTTCACCCTCATTACTTACATGGAAATCACAACAAGAGGGAGTCAGTGGTACCTAGACTCTGGTGCTTCATCTCATATGAAAAGAAATGAGGAGTTATTAAAAAACTTAGAGGAGAAGGACCTACAATTACACATAGAGCTTGGTGATGATGGAAGGTATAGTACCAAAGGGATTTGCATTTTCACCTTCAATAGGGAGTTAGGCTCCCATATTCACATAAAGGATGTAAAGTATGTTCCTGACCTGAAGAAAAACCTAGTTTTTTAGGTGTACTTAAAGATCATGGATATGATGTTTTGTTCAATAAGGGGTAAACTTATTTGAAGCCTTTGTCTACTAGAAAATTAAAATAAATCAATTTTTGAGTAAAAAACATCTACACGCTAGAGGTGGATTTCGCCATGCATGCAGCTATACCACTAAGCGTGAGGTGGGGCGTGTTAGTGTCAAACAGTTTTGCATGTCACCAGTGATCAAATATGCTCTTAAAAAGTTTTTTTTAGGGTGTCAAGTCAAATTTTCATGGTTTCAATAGGTCTTCAAATAAAAATTTGGTCAGTGGCTAATGGTGTCTAGGTCTATTGCTACTCCATTCAAAAAAAAAATTGTGTTGGTCATTGCCATCTCTGAGTTGGATGAGTCATCATTGAAAATTCATCATTTTCATCTCAGTCATGTCACCATGGTTCTCATTCATCTCAGTGTGACCATTAGGTCATTAGGTTTTAAGGCACCAAAATCAGCCATTTCATTAATAAATCCGGAAAATGAAGGAGTAGTATAGGGAATTTTCTCAATAAGGTTTGTTTCATATGTAATTTTATTCAATTATGATGTAATAAGATATGTTTGTTCCAAATAGCCATATTTTTCAAATAAAAAGTGAAAATAACTTGGTGGGCCACCACTCCATAATGAAGAAGCACTCTTAGCATCAAAATACACTCCAAGGAAGTGATTCCAAGCTGCCACACTGCGCTTTCAGGCAGCACACTATGTTTTCAATCCAAAAGCCAAAAATACTTCTTCCAAAGGTTTTGAGGAGTATATGAAGGTTTCATTATCAATGTAAAAGTAATTTAAGGCCCCTACATTCCTCCTATCAGCTTCATTTCATTGCTTTATGGTGCAAAGCCTACATTTGTCGCCACACTACGTTTTGGTGGGTAAAACCTCCTTTCTTAAGTTTGCAAGATAAATTTCCTATCCCACATACATTTTACCCTCCCTCACACTCATACACACTTCCACAACCCTCACACTCCCATACTGCCATTTCCCAAGTCCCAACAAACAAACCCTCTATCCACGCTACGTTTTGGGCAATTTCTAGGGCTTAGACTGTGTAAAAATTCCATAGTCCAATTCCCGCACTTATTTTACCTTCCTCCACTTCCAAAATTTCCCTCAAACCCCCACCTACTTCCCTAAATTTTCTTACCCTCATATCCCTTCCCTAACCCCTTCATCCCTTCACCTCAGTCACTACCCATGTTTTTCCCATTAGGGTTTTAGCCTTGCAAACTGTCAAACATGGAGGGAGAAAGGAAAAATTATAACAAGGGAGGTCAAGTGTCAAGGTTTGAACCACTCAACACTCATGATCTGATGTCATCTTCACTTTCCAAGCAATCCTTTCAGAATGTAGGGTGTTTAAGGTTTTGTGAGCAAATTCAAAAAGGTCAAATACC
This sequence comes from Pinus albicaulis, assembly GCA_034641835.2. NCBI lineage: Eukaryota > Viridiplantae > Streptophyta > Pinopsida > Pinales > Pinaceae > Pinus > Pinus albicaulis. The sequence continues at coordinate 1,209,214,645 of CM076570.1, read as the reverse complement.
ATGCCAAGTTGACAAGCTTGTTTTCCACTAACCTTAGGAGAGATAAGGTGATAATTGTAGGGGTGAGCTTCACAATCTCAACTGAGGCCATATCTACAACTAAAGAGATACCGAACAATGGTGTAAATTTGTTTAAGAGCCCAGATTTGGATGTGCAGAACTACAAACATTTCGTCAAATGTCACTACAAAGATGCCATAAAGAAAGTGTTTCCTTTTGGTCAGTTACTTGAAAAGTTTTCTCCATTGATTATGGCCGTTATGAAGTACTTTACATGAGAGGGAAAATTTTCTAGATTGTACAAGTACCATGTCAGGTTTCTCATGCAATTCACGGGGGTAAATCCACTCAACCTACCCTACTACCTCTACTAGAGCTTGACCAAAATGGCAGAGAAAGTGATCATCAAGCCAAAATTTTTAACCATACCCTCATCAAAATCATTGTCTACACCAAATTGTATAGAATAACATCACTTGGGAGACCTTCATTCAGTCCCATGTCTTTTTTCCTTCTACTAGTAAGCCTACTAGCCAAGGTACATCATCAACTACACCATCAGCACCATCCAAACAAATGGAGATTGGTTCATCTAGCCAGGTTTCAGTGAAAATTTAGGGTTGAGGTGACCAAAAAATATTAGAGAGGTAGGAGTCTTGTGTTTTCTCTAGATATTTTGGAAGGGGCCAATCCTACATCAACAAAAAAGAGATCATCACCACAACACGAGGCACATTTTCATGATGAGGAGCCTATCCATATTGACATTGACAGGGCAGACTTGGAGCATAGATCAGAAAAGAATATCATCATGGATAAATATGTTGATTTTAGATAACTAAATTACAACTTGTCCAAGTCCAACTTAATGATTTCATTCCTAGAGAAGGAGAACATGCAATTGAAGGTAAATCAACTAATTTTGAATAGAAATAAAGTCGATGCTAGCAAAGAGGCAGTAAAGGGGAAAGAAATAGTTGATATTGATGATTTAAATGAGCATGAAGAGTAGTTTATAAGGAATAGGCCAATAAATAGAGGCCTAGAAAGGGAACTTCAACAACAAAGAGAGGCATTTCCACCAAAGACACAAATGACAGTGGATGAACTCATAGTAGCAGACATTGAGCAAGACAGGGAATATTGGCTTAATAGGGTCAATGGTCATTAGGAAAATATATTGAAGAGGGATAATAAGAACAATAACATTCAGAAATACATGGCCATGCACTATTACAAGAGAAATCGGGTCTCTCAGGCAAAAATCAAGCAAACCCCGATGGAGGAAAATGAGAAGGGAAAGTTGGATTTGCTAGCTGATGCTTCCCTAATAGCATAGAAATTCATCTCAGTGCTTCATGGAATAATTATGGAACAATTTTGAGGAAATTTGGAGAAAATTTGGAAAATTTTGAAGAAATCAAGTATTTTTCACTTTTTCACATAGTCACTAGGTAAAAAACGCAACGTCGTCCATTCTCTGCTTTTTATGGAGGCCTCAAAATGAAAAATGGCTTGCATCATTTGATTTTTCATCACTCATACATCATTTCTGTCCCCTGGGATCATAGTTGCAACAAGATATGGTAGGTTAAAAGACCCAAAAACCACTCAAACACCACCTTTCTGCCCTCTTTTTGAACAACACATTGTGTTTCTAGAGTACTTGTGGGAGATTGAATTTTTGAGGGGCTACGAGCAATCATTTTAAATGCTTTCGGACTCTATCATGTACCCAACAGGAAGATATTTCTCCAACATATTTCAGATCAACATTCGGACACCAGGAATTCCTTCAAAACTCACTTCTCCCAATTTCACTGCATTTTCTCTTGGCACGCTGCGCTTTTGCATGATTTCGATGCATTTTTGCCTAAATGTCATTTTTCTGGGTTAAATTGGTCCAGATTCGACCTCCACTGATGTAATTAGTCACTTTTGATGTTTTGATGATTTAAACATATTTAATTATGCTAGATAGAGTAATAATTAGGTAGATACATTCTTGAAAAGTCATTTTTGGTCAAAGGTATCAGTTTTTCTAACTTGGGGAGAGTCTTGTTAACCTCCCTAGTCTTTAGGTTTTATGTGAGAGGATCATGTGATCAGTTCCTCCACTCAAAGATTCGACCCCTAAGAGAGGGGAAATGGTTTTTTGTCTATATGTATGCATTTCTTAGTCATTTTTATAGTTGGACATCAGAGGTTTGAGACTATGTAGCTTGTGCTTCTACTTTTATTCATAAATTAAAAGGACAGTTGCAGCTGTTATCTAGGAATTCATGTGTAGTGAGTTTTTGATGTTTTATTTTATTTTTTTGTAGTATTTTATAAATTATATACATATTATATTTGCATGCCTTGATTTATTTAGTGATCTTCAAAATTTTTTGATAAGCATAATTCTTTACAAGCTCTGTTTTGTTTGGAAATATCATTTTATGTTTTCTTCCTTCAGTTTCAATGAATTCATGATGCATGCTCATTAAGATCCTCTTCACTCTTTCAAGCCATAAACTACAATGAAAAAACCCTAAACCCATCACTAAAGCATTGTTACCTTGCTCCTTTATATATTTGCAACTATAACCCTTTGATATATTTGACCTAACTACCTAGTTTCATCCCTGATCCAATGGTAAAACCATCAAACTTTAAAAACCCTAGAGATAACCTAACTAGCTAAAATATACTCCTCATCCAGTCAAATCCTTTGGCTATGATCTCATATAGAGAGCCCTCTCTGGTTTGGTATGGCTAGCTACCAAATTGAAAGCTTCATTTGAGGTCACCTCCGTCGACATCCTTTCATCAGCCTTGGGATGTTGTGGAGGCTAACATTTTTGGTGTCATTGCCAGGGACTGAGGTGACATATCTTCCTTGGGAAAGCACGAAAGGATCAGATCTGATTTTTGATGGTGAGCAATGATCAGGAAAAATAAGGTTGTGCATCATTCACTTGGTGACTCCAGTGTCGAAGAATCCAAAGGTTTAGAATTTTCATGGCAACTCCATTGTTCAAGAACCGGTAGTTTGAAGAAATTCTTGGTAAATTCACTATTTTCAAGATGGATTCAACTACTCGAAGGTATTCTCCTTTGAATCGAGCTCATATTCATGGTTTTTCGAACCGTATTCCTTGTATAGATTGGAAAACAAGGTTGCCAAAATTTAAAGGTCAAGATGGAGAATATGCTAGTTTGCATTTGGTCAAATTTCATTTTCATATTCACAAACTAAAGATTGAGTTTCCTTAATATTGGTTGATGAAGATTTTCATGGCTACCTTGGAGGAAAAAGAGAGATCATAGTATGAAGGTCTACCATTTGCTAGTTTATATTCTCTAAAGATTTTCATTCAGTTTTCTTTCAACATAATCAGAGCTATAATTTTTCCTTATCAATGATTGATATTTGTTGCAAGATCTCTGAAAAATTCAATAAATTTCTTGAAAATTTGTATGGGGATGAAGAGTGTATGGAAGAAGAGAAGTTAGAATCCCTTTATGAATTTTCCTCCCAACAAGAATTAGTAGCTTCCTCTTTGGATGAAATAGTCTAGGACCAAAACAGACAAAGGCTTATTCCTGATCTTGAAAATGAAAATCACCAAGCCAATGTTAACTTCTATAAAACTCTATTTTCCCCTATGTCTGAAGATGAAATATATTAACTCTTGAATAGTCATGTTATAGCCCAATCTAATGTAGGTTTTCAACTCTTACAATGTTCACACAGTCAAGAATGTATGAGTGAAATTTCTTCCATCATTGAAAATGAAAATCTGGGTTTAAATGATGAAAATCATGAGACTGATGAAACTATATAGGAAGTTATTATGAGTAAGCCAATTTGTGATGATGATTTCTTGCAAGGAGACCAGCTAACAAGGATTGTTTTCTTTCATGAAGAGGATAGAGATTTCATGTTTAATAATCTTGAAGAATGTTCTCTGTTCAAGGATGATTTAGACTATGAATTGCAATAGTATGAGTTTGGGATATACAGTATGCCAGAGATAGAATCAGAGTTGCTCAGGCTTGAGGAATTTATAGCCAACATCCAGGTAGTAGAAAGTCATACTTCCCTATGCCTTCCTATGGATCAACAAACAAATATTCTTTCAAATAAAAATGAAAGGGGTACTTGTATTTGTTGAATTTCGAGACAAGGTAACATTTCAAATTATTGAGAATCCTTACATTGATTTTCTATAGTTATCAGGGGAGATGAATTTTATTGTATATATTTATCATGAGCACACATTCTATGGACACTCAAAGTGGCCTATATTTTTTTTCTCCACCTTCTCAAGGAAAATGTGAGTGTGATTCTAGTAAGTAGTCATTTACTGGATTGGCTACACTAGAAGGATCATTTCACATTATTGTACATATGTCTTCAACAAGTGGGTGGTTTTCATTAGGATTTGAAGCCATGAAGTCTCGATGATACGCTTCCATCAATAAGTTCTATAAGTGTCGTTTCAGTGATTAGTCAGTTTTTTTAAGTCAAAGTTAGTTCAGTTTGTCAGTAAATTTTCAGTTTTGAGTTTGGTCTTTTGATTTTTGACTCCATGCCCAATGGATTAGGCTACTTGGTCTACGGTGTTCTTGACACCTCCAAGGAGATGTTATCCCTAGTTGGAGCCAATATTAGTGCCATTCAGTTTTGCCTGTCACTAGTGATTAAATATGCTCTTACAAAGTTTTTGTTAGGGTGTCAAGTCAATTTTTTATGGTTTCAGTAGGTCTTCAAATAAAAAGTTGGTCACTGGCTAGTGCTGTGTTGGAACAGGGTCTCCTGCAAGCTACAAAATTGGTCCATTTTTGTATATTTTTTTATTATATTTAGTCTAGCGCAAGGGTTTTGGGGTGCGTCAAAGCCCCGAAAGCATTGTAATGGGTCAAAGGGTAGACCTAGAGTCCGCAAACCATGGTTTTCAGACCATAGGAAAGATTAGGCTAGATTGTTATAAATAGAGGGATATTTTGAATTATAAGGCAAGAAGATGATGTGATCTTGATGCGAATTGTGGCTTAGTAGATTTTTTTAGGTTTTTGTGGAAAGGACTCCTGCTGGCTGTGTGCGCAGAGATCCCAAGTCCTGCTGTGTGTGGACCCTGCTGCTGTATGCGTAGGTCAGGTTTGGGTATTGTAAGAAGGAACTGAAGGATTAATGAATGAGAAAGGTTGTTTCATAGCTGAATGTATTTGTACTGTTGTTGTGAATCTTTTATAGCTACTGTGTTATGCATATTCTGTGTTAAGCTGCGAAAGTACTGTGTTAAGTGTTTCTTCTGCATTTGGGTCTGTTCTGTTATGTTTTATGCAAAGAATAACTATAACACTGCACTACTATTTTAGAAGCATATGATTTGTTGAGTACAGTAAGTATAGTTGACCTTGCGCACGTGGATGTGAAGGAGATCTATAGATCCGGTTCTAAGATAGGCGATCTGGTCATTATACAGCCAGACACAACTCTGCTTGGCTTACCTATCCTCTCTCAGGGTGCGGAAACCTAGTTCCAGCACCCACCCATACTGCTTCGGGTGAGACTTTCACCTGCGCAAGCAAGTCACTACCGAAAGGGCCCATAGTATAGGGGTTTGTTGGCAAACCTTAACCTCCAAACCTGGTTCAGGACCCCTCTAGCCAAAAAATGGTTCCATTGTCGGGACTGGGAGAATTTTGAGAACGGGATCAGGTAATGCCAAGAAAAGTAGTGGAAGCCTGAGAAGAAAAGAAGAGCGGGTACGATTGAATGACCTCCACTCTGAACGAAAGTACAACGCAAAGCGGTAAGTACTTTCGAGCCAATTTAGAAGGGGATAGATCTGTCTATATCCCGTTAGAAGGAACAGCTGCGCAAAGCCTTCCAGCTACACCACCTTCAAAACCACATAAGGGTAAAACCCTGCCCGAAACCCCTTCAAAAGAATATATGGCAATGCACTTGAAATTACCTACCTTCAATGGTGCGGAAGATGAGGGCATGGACTGATTTTGGTTTGTTTCAGACTCAGTATGGACTACGCAAGGTGTGGCAAGTGATAATGTGAAAAGGGCACAGTTATCCATAGCTTTCGAAGAGAGAGCTCTGGACTGGTATGTGTGATACATATCTCAAAATGGAAGTGCATCCATTCATTATATTAAGGATGCTCTGAAATAAAAGTTCCAAAAACCTAAGTCCTACTCTCAGATTGTAGCAGACGTGAAATATTTCAAGCAAGGAAGAAATGAGTCTATATGGGAAGCTAATCAAAGACTAAAGAAAGCAATCAGGGAAGGAGGATTTAAGTCTGAAAATAGACAGCATACGGAATGGTTCATCGCTATGCTGCTACCTCACCTGCATGTACCTATGGGCCACCAAACCTTCGAGTCACAGGAAAAATATTTGGAAGCCACCATGAAACTGGAAGCTGCACCCAGAGAAGATACTTCGGTAGGAGTGCAACAAATTCAGGAGCAGCTTGGAGCTATGCACATGGATATTCAGAACCTACGGAAGGAACGGGGAAAAGGAGCTAGCACAGACCAATGGTGCATACGATGTCGAGCATCTGGACATACGAAGGATCAGTGCCCACTACTGGAAAATTACATGCAGGTAGGAAGACCTAGTTCAGTGCGTCCAGGAACAAGTGGATAACCCAACCTATCGTGTCCAGGCTCAAGCGGACCTGCGTTGTGGTGTGATGACTGCCGTGTAGCAGCGCTGCATGATACGAACCATTGCCCCCGGTTAGGTGCCTACGTCTCGAAATTGAAGCAACAATGGTGCAGATTCTATTGGTCGGTAGGACATGATGAGTAGAACTGTCGAAATTATGATCTGATGATAGATCAAGGAAACTTGTATGGGGTGCAATCAGACCCTGCGTCACCCAGATCTCCTGCAAAGTTTGGTGGCTCCCCAGCTAGGGGCAGGGGAGGTCGAGAGGAAGCGCAGGCTGAGGACGTGGATAGATAATCTGTTATAACTACGGGGAAGTAAGACACTTTGCAAGGGATTTCCCAAATCCTACAAGGAAATCTTGCAAATATTGCAGATAGCTGGACCATGCGATTGAAGATTGTCCAATCTTGATAGCAAAAATTCAAGAAAAGCAGCCAACACCAACGCAGAATGTACAAAGAGTTAAGGCTTAACTACAGGACATAAATCCGAGTGTGAATGTTGTAGCATGCAGTGGGATGGCCACCAGGGAGCCTAAGAAGGAGGCTGCAAGGGGTCCTCTAATCCGACAGGCACCTATCAACCAAGAAGGGTTGGACTGAAAACCGAGACAAGAAACAATTATTGCAGTCCACCAGGACATTTCTAAGACAAGGGAATCTACTATGCAGACACTTGCGCACCTCAAGGTGGGTGACAAGATGAGACCATTTCTACAGGCATGTATGAAGCTATTACGCAACCAACGAACCGAAGAAAACCTTCAGGCATTGATAGATAGCTGCGTAGTGCAGTCCCACCTATCTCCAGAAGTCCAAGACGTGAACAAGCTAGGCAGATATAGGAAACACACCGGTAGGGAGATGAGATTATTTGCCCAAATCAGTAACTATGAAATGGATCAAGTTATCCTAGACTTGGGGTCAGATGAAAATGTGCTACCTAAGAAAACTCGGCAACAAATGGGAGAACCCAAATTGGAGTGGTCCAATATCCAGTTGCGTATGGCCAACCAGCAGAATATTATACATCTGGGGAGACTATCAAGAATCATGTTAGATATCATTGGGGTCAAGGTCCAGGCTAACTTTGAGGTAATTCAGATTGTAGAAGATGCAGACCCATACCCTGTGCTCTTAGGACTGGACTGGGCCACAGATATGGGTTGTATCATAAACCTCAAAAAGAGAAGCATGGTGTTTGAAAATAACAGAACAAGGGTGATAGTACCATTAGATCCTAAGGAAGGTGAGCACTACATAGAACCAGTACGTAGTGAAGAAGGGGTGGATCACATTTACAAACTGACCACGCAGAATGAATATTGGATCAATCCCACAACGGACAGGGTACTCTGTTGGGAGCCAGACAATGAATGTTTCTCTGAATCTAATGAGGTGATGGAGAATTGGCAAAACCGGTTGCACGATGTCTCCGATGCTATGATGTCTTTGAGTCACAAGGGACTTTTACGCATTTCCTTAGAGGTAAGAGATACCCCATTTTGATGAGTCGGTAGCATCAAGGAGTTCACGAAGACGGAAGTTGTGGTTCCACGGGAACGAAGCCTATGGGCCCTTAACCTAGATATGCGAGGGACACCTGCGCGATGGTGGACACCCACAAGGAAGCATTCAAGGATTGGGAAGAATGTCGAGATATGATGATCCCTGCTCGCACCGAGTGACGTACGCACGAAGACGTTCCTCGAACCAGAGATCCCCGCAAGCATCTTCTCACCTAGATGGACAAATGGTCGGCGGACTACAAAAGAGTGCGTTCATCTGTTTATTCATGCTTTGGGGCCTATCCCCGTCACATGGTATTTAGATGTGGAGCTACATCAGCGCACCCGCCTCTGCGACACACTAAAATATGAATTTATAGGAACGTTCAGGCTAATTTGGGGGAATGAGGCACTCAACTAAGCTTTGCAGGACATCGATGCTTTTGTATTTAATGACTCATGCCATCATGCTGCACCGAAAGTCCTGACATGGGAAGCAGAGATGAAAGACATAGTCGACTACTAGAGCTAGGCACTCGAAGAAGAGGAAGATAATCCTCGGAACTTCTCTCGTCCAGAATTAGAGGGGGAACGTAGTTATGGACCCCGCTATATTGATGTTACCTGCTCTCAAGCTACATGAAATTAATTTCAGGACGGAAGAACATCCTAAAATGGCCAAAATTGGGGACTATTGGGATGAAGGAACCATAGGTAAAATTACCGAGCTACTTACGGAATATCAGGACTTATTCCCAAGAAAGTTTTATGAGCTCAAAGGAATCATAGGGGACCTATGTGTTATGCACATGACTCTGAAACCAGCGATGCACCTCGTAAAGCAGCGGCCTTACCAGCCGAACCCTAAATATAAGCAAAAGGTCAAAGAAGAACTGGAAAAAATGCTTATTGTCGGTATCATTGAACAGGTTGAATAGTCAGACTAGGTAAGTCCGATGGTCATCTAGGAGAAGAAAAAAAGGGGGAGATATGAATCTGGACCTACGCAAGTTAAACGATGCTGTGTACCGACCCCTTCCCTAATATTCCTTCACGATGGGTTCTCGGTACCACTGATCCGAAGCACACCTGAAGATCACAGTAATACTACGTTCGCAATAGAACGGGGATCCTTTCAGTACATAGTCATGCCCTTTGGTCTCAAGAATGGACCTGCTATCTTCTCAAGAGTAGTATTTTCCATATTCAAGGAGTTCATCCATAAGCTTTTGGAAGTTTATGTCGATGACTTGATGGTATTCGGCTTGGTAAAGGAGCATGTCTCCAACCTGCGCATGATGTTGGATGCCTGTCAAAAGCACTAGATTTCCTTGAATATCAAGAAGTGTATCTTCTGTGTGCCTTTTGGAATCTTTCTTGGACACATAACATACTGGCAAGGGATAATGGTTGATCCTGCGAAGGTAGCAGTAATTATATACCTTGCAGTCCCAACAATGGAGAAACAATTGCATTCGATTTTCGGACACACGAGCTATTATAAAAAATTCATTCAGGGGTATGCACTGATCACAACACCCATGGAAAAAATGCTTAAAAAGGATGTTTCCTTTTTTTGGAATCATGAATGTCAAAAGAGTTTTGAGCTACTCAAAGAGAAGATGGTCTCTGCACCCATAGTAATATTTCCTGATTGTTCGAAGGAATTTCATGTACATGTAGATGCATCAGGAATCGCCTTGGGCGCTGTTCTCACTCAACCTAGAGAGGAAGATATTGATCACCCGGTTGCCTTTTCTAGTCGAAAAATCTTTGGCGCAGAGTGAAACTACTCCACCACTGAACGAGAAGGACTGGCTATGGTATACATATTACAGAAATATTGACATTATCTATTGGGCGGAAATTTTAAGATGTTTACTGATCATTCGGCTTTAAAATACCCTGTGAAAAAGCCTGTGTTGGGAGGGAAGATTTGTAGATGGTTGTTGCTATTTCAGGAATATGATTTTGAAATCATAGTCAAGCCAGGAAGGATGAATGCGGTTTCGGATCATCTATCTCGCATTGAGACGGGCGAAGAACCTACTAACTTGGAGGAAGGATTACCGGATGCACAACTGTTCGCCATTAAGGTCGTTGACGCACACTTCATTGATATCATTCAGTTCTTGACTACAGGCATGGCCCTCGTAGAATATTATGTACAGTAGAAGAAGGAGTTGGTTACTCAGGCATCAGACTTTACTATCATCGCCGGCCAATTATACAAACTAGGCGCTAATGAAGTACTGCGTAGGTACGTCCTGGAACATGAATGACATGCCGACTTGGCAGAGGCACACGAAGGCATTGCAGGAGGCCACTATGCAGGAAAGGAAATGACACAAAAGATATTGAGAGCTGGGTTATGGTGGCCTACCCTACACCATGATTCTGATGACTATTGTAAATCGTGCAATACGTGCTAGCGGACAGGCCGACCCTCACAAAGAGATGAAATTCCATTGCAATCTCAAATAGATTTGCAGACCTTTAACAAATGGGCCATTGATTTTCTAGGACTAATCAATCCTCCAGGAAAGAAGATAGGTGTGTGCTACATTATTGCTGCGACTGACTATGTCACTTGATGGGTTGAAGCACAAGCGGTAAAGGATTGTACTACAAATACTGCTGCGCACTTCATCTTTGAGAAAATCCTAACCAGATTTGAATGCCCAAAGATCCTGATGAGCGAAAGAGGCACGTACTTCGTTAATGAAATGATACAAGCCCTGAATGAGGAATTCTGGATCCATCACGCAAAAAGTACACTGTATCATCCACAGGAAAATGGGGTAGTCGAGGCTTTCAACAAAATCTTAGAGCAGGTATTGACTAAGGTCTACAATGCCAATCGTAGTGATTGGGATGTACGCATCCCCTCTGTTCTGTGGGTCTATTGGACAACTTGCAAGAAGCTAACAGGAAGGACCCCCTTTCGGATGGTCTATGGCGAAGACGCCATTATGCCAATAGAATACATTGTTCCTAGTCTATGTATCGCAACATTTAAAAATATGGCAGAACCTGACATCATGGAAGAATGCCTTGCGCAGATTTTGGCGTTGGAAGAACATGGGTTCATTGCTAACTTTCATCAGCAAGTTCATAAGGCTCGCGATAAAGCTTGGCATGATCGACATATTCACCAAAAGACATTCGTAGAAGGTGACCTAGTCCTATTATATGATAGCCAGTTTGCGAAACACCCAGAGAAATTCTGACAACACTGTCTTGGTTCCCACACTGTTAAGGAAATCACAGATGGTGGAGTAGTTAGGTTAGCTACCCTGCGCGGTGACATGTTACCAGGATATATCAATGGAAGTCGGCTCAAACCATACAGGGTTAAATGACTATATGGCCGGAATAGTTGTCTTAGGCAGAATCGACCGACCAGGGATGGGGCGCTGAGGCACGAATGGGATATCCACGCTGGTCGGGATAATCAAGCAGCTCCAGGGACAATTGGCGGACTTGCGGCCATGGTGACTCAGGACGAGTCATAAGATTGTGTTGGGGGACTGTTGGAACAGGGTCTCCTGCAAGCTGCGAAATTGGTCTGATTTTGTATATTTTTTATTATATTTAGTCTAGCACAGGGGTTTTGGGGTGGGTCAAAGCCCCGAAAGCATTGTAATGGGTCAAAGGGTAGACCATAGGAAATATTAGGCTAGATTTTTATAAATATAGGGACATTTTGAATTATAAGGCAAGAAAATGATGAGATCCTGATGCAAATTGTCGCTTAGTAGATCTGTTTGCGTTTTTGGGGAAAGGACTCCTGCTGGCTATGTGCACAGAGATCCCAAGTCCTGTTGTGTGCGTAAGTTGGTTTTGGGTATTGTAAGAAGGAACTAAAGGATTAATTAATGAGAAAGGTTTTTGCGTAGATGAATGTATTTGTATTGTTGATGCAAATCTTTGATAACTGCTGTGTTATGCATATTCTGTGTTAAGCTGCGAAAGTACTGTGTTAAGTGTTTCTTCTGCATCTGGGTCTGTTCTGTTATGTTTTATGAAAAGAATGACTGTAACACTGCACTACTATTTTAGAAGTATATGATTTTTTGAGTACAATAAGTATAGTTTACCTTGCGCACGTGGATGCGAAGGAGATCTATAGATCCGATTCTGAAATAGGCGATCTGGTCATTATAAAGTCGGACGCAGCTCTGCTTGGATTAACTATCCTCTCTCAGGGTGCGAAAACCTAGTTCCAACACCCACCCATACTGCTTCGGGTGAGACTTTGACCTACGCAAGTAGGTCACTGCTGAAAGGGCCAGTAGTATAGGGGTTTGTTAGCAAACCTTAACCTACGAACCTAGGTAATGACCCCTCGAGCCAACATGTTGTCTAGGTCTATTACTACTCCATTCAAAAAAAAAATTGTGCTGGTCATTGCCATCTCTCAGTTGGATGATTCATCATTTCAAAGTCATTATTTTCATCTCAGTCATGTCACCATGGTTCTAATTCATCTCAGTGTCACTATTAGGTCATTAGGGTTTAAGTCACCAAAATAAGTCATTTCATTAATAAATCCGGAAAATTAAAGAGTAATAATAGGGAATTTTCTCAATAAGGTTTTTTTAATATGTAATTTTATTCAATTATTATGTAATAAGTTCTATTTGTTCCAAATCTGCATAGTTTTCAAAGAAAAAGTGAAAAGCACTTGGTGGGCCACCACACCATAATGAAGAAAAAGACTTCCACAAGCAATAAAATGCCATCAAGGTCATTTCTCTCACTCATTCCATTGTCAAAGAGCTCTCACTCACTAGCAAAGGCAACCTCAACACTCTTAGCATCAAAATACACTCCAAGGAAGTAGTTCCAAGCTGCCACACTGCGCTTTCAGGCAACACGCTATGTTTTCACTCCAAAAGCAAAAAATATTGCTTCCAAAGGTTCTGAGGAGCATCTGAAGGTTTCATCATCAGTGTAAAAGTAAGTTAAGGCCCCTACATTCCTCTTATCATCTTCATTTCGCTATTTTATGGTTCAAAGCCTTCATTTGTCCCCACACTGCGTTTTGGTGGGTGAAACCTCATTTCTTAATTTTTCGAGCTATATTTCCTATCCCACATACATTTTAACCTCCTTCACACTCACACATACTTCCCAAAACTCTCACGCTTCCCTAATCCCATTTCCCAAGTCCCAACAAACAAACCGTAGCTCCACACTGTGTTTTGGGCAGTTTATAGGTCTTGGACTGTGTAAAAATTCCCTAGGCCATTTCTCACATTTATTTCACCCCCCTCCACTTCCAAAAGTTCCCTCGAACCCCTACATACTTCCCCAAATTTTCTCACCCTCATATCCCTTCCCTAACCCCTTCATCCATTCAGCTCACTCACTACCCTTGTTTTTCCCACTAGGGTTTTAGCCTTGCAAACTATCAAACATGGAGGGAGAAAGGAAAAGTTATAACAAGGGAGGTCAAGTGTCAATGTTTGAAACACTCAACACTCATGAGCTGATGTCATCTTCACTTTCCAAGTAAAATTTTCAGAATGTAGGGTGTTTAAGGTTTTGTGAGCAAATTCAAAATGTCAAATACCATTCCAAGTTGACAAGTTTGTTTTCCACTAACCTTATGAGAGATAAGGTCATAATTACAGGGGTGACATTCACAATATCAAATGAGGCCATAGCTACAGATATAGGGATACCAAACAATGGTAAAAATTGGTTTAAGAGCCTAGATTTGGATGTGCAGAACTACAAACCTTTCATCAAAGGTCACTACAAAGATGACATAAAGAAAGTGTTTCCTTTTGGTCAGCTACTTGACAATTTTTCTCCATTTATGAGGGCCATTATGAAGTAATTTACATGTGACGGCATATTTTCTAGGTTTTACAAGTACCATGTCAGTTTTCCCATGCACTTCACAGGGGTAAAACTCTCAACCTACCCTACTACCTCTACAAGAGCTTGACTAAAATGGAAATGAACGTGCAGCTTAGAGAAAGTGATAATCAATCCAAAATTTTTCACCATGCCCTCATCCAAATCATTGTCTGCACCAGCTTGCATAGAATAACATCACTTAGGAGACCTTCATTTAGTCCCATGTATTTCTTCCTTCTAGTCAGCTTACTAGCCAAGGTACATCATCAGCTACACCATAAACACCATCCAAACAAATGGATATTGGATCATCTAGTAGAGTTTCACTGAAGAATACATTTAGGGTTTAGGTGACCAAAACATATCAGAGAGGTAGGAGGCTTGTGTTTTCTCCAAAAAATTTTGAAGGGACCAAACCTACAACAGAAAAAAAGATATCATCACCACAACATGAGGTACATTTGCATGATGAGGAGCCTATCCATATTGACACTAAAAGAGAATACTTGGAGCATAAATAAACAGAGAAAGTCATCATGGATAAATATGTTGAGATCAGAGAACTAAAGGACATCTTGTCCAAGCCCAACATCATGATTTCATTCCTAGAGCAGGAGAACATGCAATTGAAGGTAAATCAAATAATTTTTAATAGACATAAAGTTGAGGCTAGCAAAGAGGTAGTAAAGGGAAAAGAAATAGTAGATATTTATGATTTATATGAGCATGAATAGCAGGCTAGAAGGAAGAGGCCAAGAACTAGAGGCCTAAAAAGGGCACTTCAACAACAAAGAGAGAAATTTCTACCAAAGACACAAATGACAGTGGATGAGCTCATACTAGAAGACATTGAGCAAGACAGGGAATATTGGCTTGATAGGGTCAACGGTCATTTGGAAAATCTCCTCAAGAGGGCTAATAAGAACAATAAAATTTAGAAACACATGTTCATTCACTATTACAAGAGAAATTAGGTCTCTTAGGCAAAAATCAAGCAATTGGAGGCAAAAATCAAAGAAACCCTAATGGAGGAAAAGTAGAAGGGAAAGTTGGATTTGCTAGCTGATGCTTCCCTAATAGCATATAAATTAATTTAAGTGCTTTATGGAATAATTATAGAACAATTTTTAGGAAATTTGGAGAAAATTTGGAAAATTTTGAAGAATTCTGGTTTTTTGCACTTTTTCACACAATCACTAGGTCAAAAACGCAGTGTGGCCCATGTTGCGCTTTTGATGGAGGCCTAAAAATGAAAAATGTCTTGCATAATTGGATTTATCATCACTCCTACATCATTTATATCCCTCGAGAGTAGAGTTTCAACAAGATCTGGCAGGTCAAAAGGCCCAAAAACCACCTTTCTGCCCTCTTTTTGAACATCACGCTATGTTTCTGGAGTACCTATGGGAGAATGAATTTTTGAGGGGCTAGGATAAATCATTTTTAGTGCTTGAGGACTCTATCGTGTAGCCAACAGGAAGATATTTCTCCAACATCTTTCATATCAACATTTGGACCTTAAGAAGGTCTTCAAAACTCACTTCTCCCAATTTCGCTACATTTTCTCCTTGCACGTTGCACTTTTGCCTAATTTCGCTATGTTTTTGCCTGAATGTCAATTTTATGAGTTGACCTAGTTTATATTCAACCTCCACTGACCTAATTAGTAATTTTTTATGTTTTTATGATGTAAATATGTGTAATTATGATATATATAGTAACAACGAGGTTGATACATGCTTGTAAAGTCATTTTTGGTCAAAGGTATTAGTTTTTCTAACTTGGGGGGAGTCTTGTTAACCTCCCTTGTCTTTAGGTTTTAGGTGAGAGGATCATGTGATCAGTTCATCCACTCATGGATTCGACCACTAGGAGAGGGGAAATGGTTTTTTGTCTATATGTATGCATTTCTTAGTCATTTTGATGGTTGGACATCAGAGGTTTGAGACTATTATAGCTTGTGCTTAAGCTTTTATTCAGAAATTCAAAGGAACAGTCGAAACTATTATCTAGGAATTCATGTGTAGTGAGTTTTTGATGTTGTATTTTCTCTGTTATAGTATTTTATAAATGATATACATGTTATCTTTCCATTCCTTGCTTTCTTTAGTGATCTTCCTAGAATTTTGATTAGAAAAAATATTTACAGGCTCTTTTTTGTTTGAGAATATCGTTTTAAGTTTGCTTCCTTCATTTTTAATGAATTCAAGATGCATGCTCATTAAGGACCTCTCAACTCTTTCCAACCCTACACTACACCAACAAAACCCTAAACCCATCACTAAAGCATTGATACCTTTCTCCTTTATATATTTTCAGTTGTAACCCTTTGATATATTTGACCTAGCTACTTGGTTTCATCCATGATCCAATATTAAAACCATCAAAATTTCAAAACCCTAGAGCTGACCTAACTAACTTAAAATCTACTCCTCATCCAGTCAAATCCTTTGGTTGTGATCTCATAGAGAGAGACCTCTATGGTTTGGTAGGGCTAGCTATCATACTGAAAGCTTGGTTTGAGGTTACCTCCATCGACATCCTTTCAATATCCTTGGGACATTGTGGAGGCTAACAGGGTGATGTAGAGCCTTAGTTCCATAGTTGCAAAGATTTGGGCAAGGTTCATAATAAAGTAGCAATAGTTGCAAAGATTTGGGCACGGTCAATAAGAGAGTAGCAACAATTTCAATATACTATTTTCATGGTTCATTACCCTTGCTACAAGGGCCCATAGTATTTAGTAGAAGATGGATCAGTGTTAGTTGATGTAGTCAGATCTTGGGCGACAGCTGCAGGCTAGTAGCAGTCAGAGACTCATGAGATAGTTGCAGCTTAGAGACATAGTTGATTCGGTATTTTGGATGCTTCTCAGTTGTTGTTGTTGCAGTAAAACCAACAATAGTGAGAGGGAGTGTTAGTTGTGTTACAATACATTCCATTGGAGTAGGATTGGGGTTGTGAAAAATCCTTTTCTTGCTAACTTGAGGGAGTGTTAAAGTTTAGCAAGAAAAGGCTTCATTTGACTTGTTCCTTAATCAAATGGAGAAATTCAAAATTCCACATCAACAGGATGACTTGAGTTGAAATTAGCAGGACTGAAATGGCCAAGTCACTTAGTTAAATCATTCAATTCTAGTTTGTAGGCTAGAAGTAGAGTTGCATGAGTTGATTGCTAAAATTTAGAAATCTAATAGGGTTATCATTTGTTAAACTCAATTATCTGAGCTCTAGTCTAGAATAAAGTCAGTAGGATTTTAGTTGAGTAGTAGTAATTATTGTTAACTTACTGATCTCTCAATTAATTGATAAATTTACTAAAAAATCCCTAGTCCTGTTGTAGGTCTTAACCCTGTATAGAAATTACCTGTAAACAAATTATTTAAAACATAAAATAAACAATGGTGGGAACATAAATGTGAAACACATATACACATAGATTTTCCCCTGGATCCCATAATCGAGACTACCAAATTTATTTTTCATTAAATTCCTTTCAATGTTACAATACATGTATATACATGTCGAAGCATTCATAAAACCCAATCCATTAACCTTGGATTAGAACATATTGTAGCTCCCTTGACCAAATCTACAAAATACCATGGAAAGAAAACAATGTGCAAAACCCATGAACAAAACCATAGGTAAGTCCACCCACCTAATATAGGGTACACAAACCCAACTCATGCATGGAATTCAAATTTCCTAGTTGAGGTGGAGGAAAAGTCACATTGTAATTATCATTTGTATACTAGTTGAGTGTACAAGTTTTGCATTGGAGGTGATCAATTCCTTCCAGATTTATGCAAGGAAATAGGGAATTATCCTATCTTTTATGCACTAATTTCCTCAATGATTGCACAAGGAAATATGGTGAAGGATGAGGCCTATTTTGGCTAAGTGATGGTTAGAGCACGTCAAAGAGCATATAAGTATTGTATTGCAGGTGTAGCATCGAGGATTGAAGCATTGATTAATGTAATAGATCCATATTCTCATCTAATTCAATAAAAAATAGAGGAGGTGTTTCTCCCATTTGGGTTCCCCAGGAAAATACTATTTTCATTTTGATTTAATGGTCGCATTTTATTGCATGTGTTTGTATTGTATGTTTTCCTTTCTGTAGATTTAGTAGAAGAAATTTGTGTCTATTGTTTCAATATGAATTCATTAGCACCTACAAATTTTGAGCTCTTTCTACACAACATTGTCATTAATGAATCAAAGGAAACAATATGATAGTCCAATCTCTTGAAAAAATCACGTCAAATAATGTCAAATTGGCCCAAGTTTTATGGATTTTTTGTCAAATGTATGGTGCTCAAATGAAATTATGGATGGTATGGTTGGATAGTCCTATATGACACATTTATAACAGACATGGCCAAACTCTTCCTGGATGAGAATTTATGTCATTTTGAAGTTGACAGTTGCAATAAGGGAAAAAATACCAAAATCAAGAATAAAGGCATAAAATTGTTAAATATCATGCATCTTTGGATAAGATCCATCTCCTTAAGGGAAATAAATGGTTGTTAGTGCATGAAATTTCGCACTATTTAACCTAATTAAAGTTTGAGCATCTTCAGGTGGATGTGGCCAATGAAAATCATGTGAATGATGGATGAAGTGTCAACATGTGCAAAGGATAATGAAGGCCATGTCATCCATGTCAAACAAATGCAACTATGACATGTGGTAGGTGTCGAATAATCCCATTCTTAGATGCCACATGGACCAACTACTGCAGGTGTCTATGACGTGGCACCTTTGATGTGGATGATAATGTGGAAAATCAAGATTGGTCAAATGTCTTATAATGATAGGTGGCATCTCGTGAATGGCTCAAATAAAATGATGTTAGCAGGGAAGTGTGGCCTAATAATAACATGACATGAAGACATGATGTCATAAGTATTGTGACATGGGAATACAAATTAATGCCATATGGAAGGTACAAATGGAAACTTTGGTGACTAATTGAATTACTTTTATGTGACATGTGGCATGATGATGTCATCCTAACATCACCATGTGGTCAGCTAATGATCACAAAATATTATGTATTATGCCATAAAGGGAAATACAAAATTTGGCCCAATTTCGGATGGCCAATTCGTCGCTATTCCGACACATAGTCGTCGCAAGAGCGATAGTTCGAGGATGGAAAAAACGTGGTTTGCAATCCCATCGCAATTCTGATGCACTTACAAAGTGTCGCACGACCAACACTTTTTCCGTCGCTTCCAAACAAGCGTCGCTCTTCCGACGTTTCCCAAACCATCGCACTTCTGACGTTTGTAAACTATCGCACTTCGACGAAATGTGGTCTGACGTTTTGAACGTCGCTCTTCCAACGTTTGTAAACTATCGCAATTCCGACGAAATGTGGTCTGGCGTTTTGAACGTTGTTATTCTGACGTTTTTAAACTGTCGCAATTCCGACGTAATGTGGTTCGATGTTTTGGACGTCGCTCTTCCGACGTTTGTAAATTGTCGCAATTCCGACGAAATGTGGTCCGACGTTTTGAACGTCGATCTTCTGACATTTGTAAACTGTCGCAATTCCGATGAAATGTGGTCCGAGGTTTTGAACATCACTCGTCCAACGTTTTTATACTATCGCTCTTCCGACGTTTTTAAGCTGTTGCAATTCCGACGCTTACAAGGCGTCGGTATACTGATGGTGGGTTCAATTTAAAAAAATAAAATGAAACTTTAAAACATGACAGTAAATCTCCAATATTTGTTATGAATTGTGGGCGTTCCAATGACCGTAAAATATTAATATAATAAACCACCCCGCAGCGCTTCGACTATAAACAATCATATAAACATGGCTCTGTATTTCAAAAAACAAGTTTAAAATAGAAACAGGGCAACATTTTTTTTTTCCAATTGTTATGAACATAATTCGACTATGAAATATTAATATAATAAACCACCCCGCAGTGCTTCAACTATAAACAATCATTTTTTTTTCACAAGAGAAAAAACGTTGTTTTGAATATATTATATGAAGTAAAACAGTCCATGAAGTCATTACATTTTCACATCTGAAGATTGGAACCCAAATATCCATCCAGAAAAGTGGAAGTCCCACCCCAGACAATGATAGAAAAATACCCCATGTCACATACAGGGACATGATATAAAACCTAGTAACGATCCACATGGAGATTATCGACAATCTGAGAAAGCATCCGAATATGCCCGAGGCATCTATAAGAAAGTAAAATAGCAGTATGTAGAAGAGTAAAGAAACAGATAGAGTACCGACGTCCATTGTTCCAAATACAAATTAAAGTACCCAAAATCCTTGAACAGAGAAAAATGCTAATCATGTGAGGAGTGTGATATGTCCAAAATATAAAAAAACCATTAGACCATATCAATAAACCAACATCGCTAGTTTTGAAGGTAGAGTGATAACCTGTCAACACATAAAATAGTATCATAAAGCGGATACAGGAAATGTACAGAGACATGTACTGTTGATATACGCCTCACACAAAAAGCATCCATGATAGAGAAAAAATATGTATAAACCCAGGGTCGATTGTATGTTCTGGCTTGCTTGTTCCTGGAAATAAAAACCATCTGCAGAAACCCAGGCTCTCTTGTAAGATCAGGCTCGCTTAATTCCAAAATTGGTAACCATCTGTTGCATCCGAGATGTAAGGTTCAAGATCGCTTATTTCAATTAGTAGCCTGCTACAGCATCCACCCTGTTCATAGAAAAAAGGTTCCTGTAGATATACAGAGAAAGAGTATAATACGTAGACCATATAAACATGGCTCTGTATTTCAAAAAACAGGTTTAAAATAGAAACAGGGAAATATTTTTTTTTCCAATTGTTATGAACATAATTAAAACGTGAAATATTAATATAATAAACCACCCCACAATGCTTCGACTATAAACAATCATATAAACATGGCTCTGTATTTCAAAAAATAGGTTTAAAATAGAAACAGGGCAACATTTTTTTTTCTAAGTAAAGTTAATCTATTAACAGTGGGAATAAAATTACACCGAAGTCAAAAACATTGCCCAGACTCATGGAAAATTTGTCATCAAAAAATCAAAAAAGAAGACTGCCCTCATACGGGGAAACCAGTCTTGAACGTTTACAAAATTCAAAAATATTACAAAGGTCCAGCATAATAATATAATCTAAAAGTAGCCCAATTAAGTGGGCCGCGAAGCAAGAAAAACAAATTAACCAAACTACTCCTCCGGTGGTTCCTTGACGATTCGGCACCATCCTTCGGAAGGTCCAGGATTGCCAGGTGCTATCTCCACATTCATGCCACTGCTCCCCTCCTGAAGGCCCGAATGCTGGCCGGATTTTTCTGAGCTCAGACCCGCCGGACGGGTGCATTGTTCTTCCATTTGGGCCTCCTCATGGAAAACCACAGTAGTTGAAGCTATGATTCATGGGCGGTTCAGAGAGAAATTAAAGGAAAAAAGTGCAATGTGCGTCGTGGGAGAAGGCGAAGCGGTGGGGAAATGAGGAGCAGGGGAGCCCATTAGGTGGCCAGATCCTAGAACCCGACCCCGCCCACTTCTAGTATCTGGATAGCGACCTGCGTGATAATCACTGAACTGGGAAGACGACTTAGTTGAGGGGCTGGAGGGAGCGTGCAGGGCTTGACCTCTAGTGCTCCCCCTGCAGCAACGCATCCTTTGACGCAGGCGAGGCATGGGTGCAGTCTCAGCAGTGGGTACAAGACGAGACGGAGAAGCAGAATTCCAAGAAACAGAGGAAGATAGACACAGACCAGACCAAGAGAAATGCAGATATGCACCAAGGTCTAAGCAGCAGTTCAGCTAGCCACTTCTCCTTCTCATCACAGTGAGCAGGTAGTGTAACCCAGCAACTGGCTCATCCGAAAAACCATAGCAAAACGCCATTTTATCGACCCAACTGCAATGCAATCGAAGAACGCCCGTCATAATTAATCTCTCATTAATGAGAGCCGAAGGCCGAATCATATTGGAGCATGTGGAATCGCTAACAGGAGTGGAGGTCCAATATTGAACAGTGTTAAAACTTAATGCGATTTGATGTGAAAACCTTGGAACTTAAATATCAGCTAATTGAACAGCGTTAAAACTTAATGTGATTGATATGAAATCGCTACATCCATGTCCCATCGCCTTAAAAGCCATCGAATGCACCCACATCTGGGAACAGGGAAAATTTTGATTGAGGACACGTGGCAGAAATTGATTGGAGCAGATCTTTGTTTGGGCTGCTCGCGCAATGGAAATCCAGACCCGAAAAATATTAGGGCAAATTTGATATGAAATTTGCGTCACAACTCTCCCTCTATACGCCAACCCAACTTT